>BQNB010022792.1:43400-62585 GCA_026074375.1 Tanacetum coccineum | reverse complement strand
CTATTAATTTGAAGGTGACACAATTAAGCTTGCCAATGCCAACATCCTATTTCTAACTCTTTTCTTGAAATTATATACATAATTTTTTTGTCCTTTCTCGAACTTTTTTCTAACTCTGCACCCGATGATGGATGAACTTGAACTCGGCGAGTGACCTTATCATCTTAGACCCACAATTGTTGACTTTTGTCGCTGGGTACGACACGTTTATCTTACATACTTCTATAGTCTTATGTGCACGAGGGGATCATGTTTTGAGCTAAAAAGACGTACTCAATTTTAAAAGGACTCCTACTAAGTAACTAGAATAATTAACAAACTAGCATCTGACTCTACATGATACATATATATTCGAGTACTCTATTCTTTTACTTGAGACGAAAAAACACACGAACTTACGCACAGCTGTCGAAACTTTCCTATTACATATAAAAAAAACACATACTATTAGATTAAGTGTTCAATACATAATATCACATGTATGGTTTGTATCATATGGATCATGCATTTTACTATGTTATATAGGTCTGGTTTGTTGTAAAGTTAGTAGTCTTCAGGACTCGTGGCGAAATTTGTTTGGAATAGGTAGCGTGCTTTGGTTAATGAATTAAAGTGACAAGCAAGTAGACATAAACTCTTATCTAAGTTTATTAAAATATTTGAACCCATAATCTTTTACTTATCAAGTCATTTACATGCCGCTATGATAAAAACTAGGAACTTTATTTTTGTCTAGTCAATTCAAACATGTTTTAATTTTTTTGGTGCAAAAATTTCAAAAGTTCCAACCTCGTATATAACATGTGTAACAATCCATTATAACATATGAATATGTTGCACTTTCATGTAGGGGTGACCGAAAAAACCCAAAACCGAAACGGAACCGAACCAAAACAACCGAATCGAACTACAAATCCGGTTTTCGGGTTGGATATAGATTTGGCAATCTGAACCGAAAACATAAATTTGTATAAATATATACATTTTTTATATATTTATATATATAAAAAGATTATTAAAATTTTATCCTAATATAAAAAACACTCTTTATACTTAAAATATTTTTTTTCTAAATATTTATGTAATTTTATTTTAAATAAATGGTGTAATTCGGGTCAATCCGAATTAAAATTCGGGTCAACCCGAATTAAAATTCGGTTTTCGGTTCAGTTCAGTTGAATTCTTGTTCGGTTCAGTTTGAAAAAAAAAATATAACCGAACAATATGATAACCCGAACCGATCAACACCCCTACTTTCATGTTTTTATATAGCATATACGTTTTTAATCTAGTACCCAATGTAGTCTTGGCTTATTATACTATTACACATTTGAGAATTTAAACGACGTAGTATTTGACCCATTTCACTATTCATTTTAAGCTCTGTAGCACTGTTGCTACAGTGCTACAGTGTTGGGCCAAAAAAGCCCAAAAAATTTAGCCCAAAAATTTGGGCCGGCCCAATAAGTTTTTTTTTTTTTTTTAAATTTGTTGGCACAAAATAGGGAGGAAAAAAATGTTACAAAAGTACCGACGCATTCAGATAAAAAAATATCCGCGATAAAATTTTCCGAATTGACTTAAACAGGCCCAAAAATTTGGGCCGGGCCAATTAGTTTTTTTTTTTTTTTAATTTGTCGGCACAAAATAAGGAGGAAAAAAATGTTACAAAAGTACCGACGCATTCAGATAAAAAAATATCCGCGGTAACATTTCCGAATTGACTTAAACAGGCCCAAAAATTTGGGCCGGCCCAATTAGTTTTTTTTTTTTTTTTTTTTATTTCCGAATTCACTATACTGAAAACAGTAAAATCCGCACTATCGAATTATGAGACCGACAATATTACCTCGCACAAAATTAAGGAAAAAAAACAGAATTATTTGGAAACGCAAACAACGCGCGGAAAAAATTAGGCGCCCCGCAGTACGTGCAGGAAAAAAAATAAAACTATACACTATTTAAACATAAAAACGCGCGAAAAAAAAATAAAAATAAATAAATACACATTTCCATGTAAAAACTACGTCGTTTTGGCACTGCTACAGTGCTTAAAATGAACAGTGCTACAGTAGCGCTACAGTACCCCGGCCCAATGGGCTCAGTTATTGTTCATCGGCCCAAAAAAAAAAAACTTTATTATCCCCCTCCTCTTTTTTGGCCAAAAATAAGAATTTTTTTTTTACAGGAAGTACTCTCATCTTTAACTATTTACGACTTTCTATCGGCCTGGGCAAAATAAAAAAAAACGCGCGATTGTCATTTTATATAAGAACAAAAACAAACTATTAAACATGAGACCGAAAAAATAAACCAAAAAAAAAAAATTAATGCCTCACAACAACGCGCGAAAAATTAACGCCCGCAGCAACGCGCGGTTAATCTTGCTTGTTATACTACAATGAAGCCCAGTGGTAAATCAACACACACTGCACCGGCCCCTTTCACCCTTGGCTCATTTCCTCACTTTCATCTTAAAATCCCCAAATTTTAAACCCTAAAAACAAGTTTTTCAAAATCAAAATGTCAGACCACATACCTTTCGAGATCCAATCAGAAATCATCAAAAAGCTTCCTGTGAAATCACTTGTTCAATTCCGATCCGTTTCAAAACAATGGAAGTCTTTTATCGACTGCCGTGAATTTATAAAAACCTACCACATTAATCACCCAAACCCGAAGCATCATTTACTTGTACGGTACAAAATAGGTACTGTCCGAAAATATACCTCGATTATCGATGACAACACTTTCCCCCAACAAAAGTTTCCCCTATTCGCTCCTGAGCCCCTTAACTTACTAAGAAACACCACAATACTCGGTTCCGTTGACGGGTTGGTATGTTTTTATGGCTTTTACCAAGATGTAGATTTAGAAACTATGATGGTTGTTCTTTGGAATCCAAGTGTTAGGAAATGTGTTGGTATTCCTATCCCCAATGTATTTGACTATAGAAATACTCGTATTGGTTTTGGGGTTTGTCGTGATACTAATGACCCTAAGCTTGTTAAGATTAATGTTGTTGAAACCCCACATATATCTTGGGATGTCCAGGTCTTTACATTAAGTTCACACGTTTGGAAAACTGTGTATACAGGTGCGCCTTTTGCATCGTGCAATTTGATGTGGGCTCATGTTTTTATAGATGGGATTGTCTATTGGGGTAGTCGTGGACCTCGTGGTAGTTTTATTATTTCGTTTGATTTGAAAAGTGACAAGTTTGTTGAAGTGTGTGTTCCAGAGAGATTCGTGCGTAATTATAGTTTCTGGTTGGCGAAGGTGAATGAGTCGCTTGGTTTGCTTGAGTTTTATATAGAGGGCGGGGTGTCGGTTTGTGGTGTGTGGACGAGGAAAGATGGTGTTAATAACTCGTTTACAAAGACATATACTGTTAAGGTTGAGGGTAAGTCGGTGTTCTATAGAGTATTGGGGTTTAGGAACAATGGTGAAGTCTTACTTCAATTGGATGATGACGATGATTCTGAAGGGTCTCAAATTGAAGTTTATGAACCCTCGTCAGGACGTATTAATAGTGTTGGGATTAGTGGAGAGTATCTTACTTTTAGTGCGTGGTCGTACATGGAAACACTACTTTTGCTTGATCAGTCAAATACTATCATTCATTGATAGCGAAGATGGTTTGCAAGGTGTTAGGATCAAGCTGTACCTATCACATTAGGTCTTTATTGTTCAGTTTGGTTTAGGTTACTACAAACATAAATGCGTCATCTTTATAGCTATGTTTGTGTTATTTGTTGTAGTTTCCAACATTAATGACTGCTACTGATGATGAATTTCATATAATTTGTCAATATTAAGCACATATATGGTTTCCCAAGTCAGTAAGATGTATTTAGTTAGTATTTGGATATGTAAACTCCCTTATGCATAAGTTTAATTGTAATGTACCAAATATATAATGTAAGAGTACCTGTATAGCATGGATTACAGCATGGACTACAGATATCAACTAGTAAAGTTGACCCTCTGTCAGTAGCACCTGCAAACCGGCACTCGGTCGGAATAAATATCCCTGTTATGCCTATTGTGAGTCTACATGTTAATTCAATGCTATGTAGGCTCACTGGATTTTGGTATAAGTATAGGCCGAAGTTCTTAGTTTGAGGTATTATGGTAGTCAAAGGCAAAAGGCGCAACTCAGCTGACCAACCCTATGCCTGTGTTGCAATATCCTTATGAAAAGCATAGTTTGATATGAAGTGAACAATTTTCGAACTTATTGTGTTAATGTGCTTATCTCATGCCTACTCTAATGTCAAGTGTTTGGGACCTCTTGATAACATAAAATAAGCTTACATAAAAAGAGAGGAAATGGTCCCTTCAGAAACTTTGTTGGTCCTTGTGCCTGTCGGGTAAAAGTCTTGATCCAAGTAGTATTTGTTACATTTGGAAAGCTTGTTACCAAGTATAGTATAAAATCAATTTCCGGTTCTGAAAAACTTAGCAATTATCGATATTCGTGTCAATGATCTGATCCTGACACCGGGAAATTAGATGACTTGGAGTGTCGTCTGTCGAGTAGGCTCTGGTTTCTACAATGCATAAGTTGGACTGTCGAGTAAGCTATTTTCAAAAGTAACATAGTTCTAGTGTTTTCAATGGTTTTGGTTTATGCAACTGTGTGTAAGCGTAACTAGGTTCTTCTTGTATGCTGTTTAGAATAGCTCAGTTACTAATGCTATAAGAGTAAGTAACTATTAGTCCTTAAGTCGTTGGATTACAATTTCGAGCATAAACGATACACCCACCACCACATGGACACACAACTAAATCAACTGAAGGTAGTGCAGGCTTAGCAGCACTAAAACCTTCAAGTATACAAAAACTTCACAGCTGGTAATGAAAACCATATACAATAGTGCTTCACTTATCTGATAGCTATATGAGCAGTTAAATGGGCGAGGGTGAAAAGTGATCCATATATGTTCTCGAGTGTAGGCAGCAAATTTTGTCTATTAATTTCAAGAGGAAGAAATGAGAAATGGAAAATTCTTCATATTAACTTTTGAAAAATACATACTCCCTCCGTCTCAAAATAATTGTTCCCCGACAAGAAAACACACAGTTTAAAAAAAAAGATACAAACTTCCAAACCTTGGGATGCACCGAGAAAGGAGCAAAACAAATTCTTCATATTGGTCTACTCGTGGTAGTGTTATTCTTTCGTTTGATTTGAAAAGTGACACGTTTGGTGAAGTGTCTATTCCGGAGAGATTTGCACGTACTTATGGTATATGGGTGGCGAAGGTGAATGAGTCGCTTGGTTTGCTTGAGTTTTATAAAGAGGGTGGGATGTCACTTTGTGGTGTGTGGATGAGGAAAGATGATGTTAATAACCCGTTTACAAAGATATATACTGTTAAGGTTGAGGTTAAGTGGGTGTGCTATAGAGTATTGGGGTTTAGAAACAATGGTGAAGTCATACTTCAATTGGATGATGATGATGATTTTGAAGTCTCAAATTGAAGTTTATGAACCCTCGTCAGGACATATTAATGGTGTTGGGATTAGTGGAGAGCGTCTTACATTTAGTGTGTGGTCGTACATGGAAACACTACTTTTGCTTGATGAGTCAAATTCTATCATTCATTGATAGCGAAGATGGTTTGCAAGGTGTTAGGATCAAGCTGTAGCTATCACATTCGGTCTTTATTGTTCAGTTGAGTTTAGGTTACTACAAACATAAATGCGTCATATTTATAGCTATGTTTGTGTTATTTGTTGTAGTTTCCAACATTAATGACTGCTACTGTTAATGAATTTCATATTATTTGTGAACATTAAGCGCAAATATCGTTTGCCAGTCAGTAAAATGTATTTAGTTAGTATTTGGATATGTAAACTTCCTTATGCATAAGTTTAGCTTTGGATATGTAACCTCTCTCAGTAGCACCTGCAACCAGCACTCGGTGGGAAGCAGTAGCCAAGCAGTCCACTGCTTTGTATTGTGAGTCTACATGTTAATTCAATGCTATGTAGGATCACTGAATTTCGGTATAAGTGTAGGCCAAACTTCTTAGTTCAAGGTATTATGGTAGTCAAAGGCAAAAGGCGCAACTCAGTTGACCAGCTCTATGCCTGTGTTGCAATATCCTTATAAAAAGCATAGTTTGATATAAAGTGAGCAATTTTTGAACTTGCTGTGTTAATGTGCTTATCTCATGCCTACTCTGATGTCAAGTGTTTGGGACCTCTTGATAACATAAAATAAGCTTATATAAAAACAGGGGAAATGGCCCCTTAATGTTAACAGTAACATACAATTTTAATGATAAATTAGGGAGTTATTATGTGTATGCATAAATGGTACTGGAATCCATGAAAAGGACGGTACGTCTCTTTGAGTCGTACACCAAGTTATCCTCACCCTATAGGAACTAATATAAAAGAAATACACCAAAATCGCTATCCTCCCTAATGCGAACTTGTTGAAGCGATTCATTGTGTATACTTATCAGATGAACATATACAGCGGCGTACCTGCATTTAAGAGATGTTTTTGATCAGAATTTAATGGTTTTCCCGCAATAAAAGGAGATGATATATGTAGGTCCATAACAAGCACTTGGATGATATATGGTGTCCACAGGGTTCGAGGCGTAGCCTCCACGTTACAAAACAGGCCAAGGCGTCTCCTTTAGGCGTGGCGTGCAATAAAGCGTGATAAGGCGTGATATAGCGCAAGGCGTGGCGCGTTTTTTTGAAGCTTTTAAGAGATTTTTTTTTAATTTTTTAAAGATATTTATTGGACTTGAGCTTATTTACAAGTATTTATGATTTGGGTTGCATGAGATTCGTGCTTAGTAACTCTATAACTCAAAATTAAGCCCTAGTAGCTAATTACTATTGACCACTCAATAAATATTTTTTGCCACTTTGAGTCACGCCTTAAAAACGCTATGACGCAATGCCTCACGCTAAAGCTTGAGGCTTAGCTATGCCGCTACGTCACGCTTCACGCTATTTATAACCTTGGGTGTCCATGAAAGGAGATTCTGCAAGTTACAGAATTTGAAGATATGAACAATACATTCTTTTAATTTGATGTTGTCTTTAGTTTCCCGAATTGAAAGGATGATATGGTGTCCATAACAAGCACTAGCATGAGATAACTGAATCAGATGAAAGATCAAATGTATAAGGAACGGTGAGTTAAAGAGCAAATAATTACATGAAGTGCTCCTTCAGAAACTGGCATGTGCGAAAATATATTCAGGAAGCTTCCCTTCAAAACTGTGTTGGTCCTTGTGTCTGGCCAGTAAAAGCTTATCTAAGTAATATATTTGTTTCATTTGGATAGCTCATAACCAAGTATAGTATACGATCGATTTCCAGTTCTGAAAAACTTAACAATTAACTGTAATAAGTTGATATCGATATCCGTGTCGATGATCTGATCTCGACACCAGGAAAGTAGATGACTTGGACTGTCGTATGTCGAGTAGGCTCTGGTTTCTACAATGCATAAGTTGGACTGTCGAGTGAGGAAATGGTTTCAGCTTGTGTAACATATTTCTACTGTTTTCAGTGGTTTCAGTTTGTGTAACTGTGTAAGCGTAACTAGGTTATTCTTGTATGCTGTTTAGAATAGCTCAGTTACGAATGCTATAAGAGTAACTATTATTCCTAAGTCTTTGGATTACAATTTTGAGCATAAACGATACACCCACCACCACATGGACACACAACTAAGTCAACTGAAGGTACTGCAGCCTGCAGGTTTAGCAGCATTAAAACCTTTTGAGTATACAAAAACTTCACAACTGGGAACGAAAACCATATACAATAGTGCTTCACTCATCTGATAGCCGTATAACTATATGAGCAGTTAAATGGGCGAGGGTGAAAAGTGATCCATATATGTTTTCGAGTGCGGGCAGCACTTTTGTCTATTAGTTTCAAGAGGAAGAAATGAGATGGAAAATTCTTCTACGTATTAACTTTTAAAAAATACATACTCCCACCGGCTCAAAATAATTGCTCCCCGGCAAAAGAACACAAAGTTTAAAAATATATATATATACAAACTTCCAAACCTCGAGATGCACCGAGAAAAGGAGCAAAACTCAAACACGCCCACTAAGACAAATCACATAACTGACAACAATAGTTACACGAGAACAAAAGAAATAACAGCAAGATGACGGTACTTCCAATTCCAATTCACTAGAGCCCCACATACCTTTTACTTGGACCGACACCTCTTGACTGAACAGTAAGTCGGGTGTATCTTCCATGTCCCACCCAAGCCACCATTTGACCAAATATGTCACATTTTCCCACTTATTTAGCAAACCACAGACTCGCAACTGGTATTACCTGAAGCTTACATTTTTTCCTTTTGCCACCTCAAACCACACGAACAATAACTAAATGTTCCATTTAATACTCATGTTCCATCAGTACCTGTGCGTGAATTTACAGGAGCACTGTCCCACTTTTGCCAATACAAATGGTCTTTTTTGCACTTCTCACAAACACATTTATCATCTATCATACATAAGTCATATCTGACAATGGAGATTTTTAACTCGTGTAATGGACCTTCGTGCACTTAAAAAACTTGAAAGATAGCATGAAAGAATTTACGTCTCTCTGTCAACTGTTTCAACTTTTTCTTTTCACTTGGTTGATCAAACATTCGTTCCCCATCAGACGACTCAGACACATCAGTCAACTCAGCCCTATCAGTTGGCACATGAAACTTAAACTTCTTAAACACAAGTTTGGGAATTCATCCAACGGTACCTCCATTCCCTAGATAGGATACTTGTCCTCACTGCCTCTTCAATCGGTAGAAAACATAAGATGGATTCTATTATGCCTGGAAGAAGGTTTTTAATCCGATTCATTCTGAGGATATTCTTTACTGCAAATTTTGTTCAATACACACAAAAAACAAGTTTAAGACACACTAGCTGAAATTTGAAATAACACGCGAGCTTTGAAACTTAACATGAAAGTTGTTGATATAAATTTCATGGATTTAAACTATTAACATTACTATTCTAAAGCTTAAACCCTAAGGACGAAACAGAAATGAAAGTACCTCAATAGTAGAAACTCCAATTGCATGGGGATAATGTGGCGCTGATGTAGAGAAGAGCCGTGAAGGTGAGAGGGTTCTTCAATATCAGGATCCATTTGAATTATGTTGCTGATGAAGTCGCTTTTTAGCCGTCATTGGTTCCATAACATTATCACCAGCCTCATTAGGATCATCATGTCTTCGCTTTAAACCATGAGCTTGAGATTTATGTGATTGTTCAAGAGCAGCAACCCGTGTAGATAACTTTTCTAATGTAGCATTAATAGATTTTGTAGAATTCATGGCATTCTCCTTAGTAGCACTATGTTGAGAAACTTCACTTTGTTTGCGTAGGATCATAATCAAATCGGCATCAGCAGATTCATCTTTAGAGTGTGACAAAAGTTTCGTAAGTAACAATTGCTTCAATTCATCCACAGATAAGTCTTGTTGTTGTGATCGAGGAGATGGAGGCGGTGGTAGTATTGCTTCTTCTGTTGCAACATGCTTTTCATTGAGTAATCGTTGCATATCAGCAAGTTTTTTATCAAAAGATTCTTGGACAGCCTTTAGAGCGTCGTCCAGATATTCTCTGGAAACAAATTCCGGGAAATTACTAACACCTGGCCCACTTAGAGGCTCAGTTACCACAACAGTTGATTCAACTCCGTGACCTACGTTCACGCCAACACTGGAAGGATTTTCTCCCGATCCTTGTGAAATACCAACATGAGGTACCACTACGGAAGTTCCAGCAAAGTCACGCAGACTTTTATTTGACTCAAGCAGATGTCCTCCTTTTTCAATATTGACATTCTCCGAATGAGAAAGCAATAGATTATTTGCTAATTCTCTGTGCGCAACTGAAACATGACCTTGTTGAGAAGAAACTGAGTGGCTCGGAGGGGTTAGTGCTTGCGTCACTGGGTCCATGAAGCCTTGTTCAATACTAGAAATCAACAAATGAAGTCCATTAGTAGATGTATTGACCCAATTTTCTGACTTGGTTTGGAGAAGATTCTCACTTTCTTCGCTTGACCTCTCCTCATTTTCAACTCCTCCCTCGTTATTTGAATCCTCGTTTGCAATATTAGTTCTGTTGAGCCGTGAGTCTTGATTATCAGCATCATTAGAATCATTATACGATTGAATATCGTCACCTTTTTTCCTTCTAGAATACAACTGAATATTGTCACCTTGTGTTCTTTTAGGATCACTATTACTTCCTAAGGTGGCTCCCGGGGTAGATCCCTTCGGTTTCGGTTGGATCAGAGGTTGTGAAGAGTTCCTATATTCTATAATACAAAGTGCTGTTTGGTCAGCGTAGGCTAACAGTTCATCAGGAATTCTCATTTCTTGAACACTTGAATTTCCACAATCTCTACGTAAATACTTCATTTGAAAATCTACAATTGTAGGGTCATTTGGTCTTCTAGGAATATCTTTATAACGCCTCATCATTGAAAAGATAATAATCTTCAAGAAACGTAAGAATGGTACGAACTTCCGAGCCTTTGATGGCAGATTCTTGTCCTTGACCACTTCCATTAGATCATTCCAAAATAATCTTGCATAGTCATAGTTTTTGTTGAACGCAATTCCTTGAAAAATTCTTAAAACTGAAATGCTGCACTGATCCATTCTGGTACTCTTCGAGGTAAGACAACGATTGATGATTAAAAATAGAGTAGCCCAGACTTATGATAAATGCTTTCTTCTGAATGCTGAGGCTTTAGGAAGTGGTTCTTCATATCCTAAGCGTACAATATCCGCACATAACTCTTCTTCAGGTGAGAAATCATCATACTCTTCTTTGCCAGTAAGATCAAACATTCTTCGAAACTGTTTCAAGGTAAAAGCAACGTGGACATCTTCAATCATGCCTTCAAATTTGTGTGGCGGCACTGTGGTATTGTAGGTTATAGTATTCCAGAATTGCTGAATATAAATTTCCGGAACATCTTTGGATAGAGTGAGTGCTTTAAAGATGGGATGTCCTTTGAGAATTTCTACCATAACCGGACATTTGGTACAGATCGCATCCGGACAAAATATGAAGTTATTCTCCTTGATTGGTAGGAATTGATCTCTTGGAAGTAATTCATCATGAGGAATTACCGTTTGTTGAGATGCCGATTGTGAAGTCATTGTATAGCTGTATGAAAAAAAGTGAAACACATTCAGAATAATACAAAAATTCAAATTCTAAAACTTAAGAAAAATATTCTATAGCGTTCACCAATCAGACAATCCTGAAGAACACCGATGTTGTATCCGATAACTGATGTTGGGTCCACTTATTGTACAAGACTGAGTTGTGGTGTCTCCAACAACTGAGAGCGTACATGGTCGATATCAGATAACAAGTTGATACGAACCTATCCCATACTAGGCTCGTATCTGTAGAACTCACTCAAAGAGCTAGCTTGTTTGAGGAGGGACACCTAGACATTATAAACCATCAACCAATCTCATACTTGGCGATGTGGGATCATAACAATACCTTTGAAGAACCAACGTCCTCGTTGGTCACGGCTATGTTGGTCACGGTTGGCACCCCTCTTTGGGTCCAAGCCACCACTCCATAGGCCACCACTCCGAGCTCATTGGTTACGGCTAATTGAATCAGTAAAATCGAACATAACCAAATTTGTACTTGAGATATGTATGACATTACGCCCCCGGATACGTATTCCGTCCAGACCCCGTTTGGAGGTGTGACAACTCTCTCCAAAATGAGGTCATTAGGGTAAACCTAGAAAATGAATCTCTGAAGGATGAGATCTCTGACCTAAAAAAGGTCATTGAGAAATGGACCTGTAGTAAAGTCACCCTCGACCAACTACTCTCTGAGCAAGTACCTGAAAAAATTATCAATGCCCTAGGAGGAAAAGGTAAGAGAAAAGAGAAAATTTCCTCCAAATAGGTTGTTTTTACTAAGCTTGATGAATCCTCATCTATTCCAGCACCTGAGATCACATCTGGCTCTGAGTCTGAATGTGAGACTCGAGAGCCTCTACCACCTCTTCCTAAGCTGATAGGAGCTTAACCCGTCAGTACCTCAAATAGTCTTATATCTCTCGCTGGCCTAACTCTCAACATGGATGAATTAACACTTAACACACTTGTCCCAAAAATGACTAAACCAACATATGATAAAGTGTCACCCTTACATACCATTAAGAAAAAGACAGAGACCAAGTCTCCTGCTGTCTCTCTTCCTCAACTTAAAAAGAAGGTTGACTTATCCGCTGAGCAACTTCTTCTGACACTGATGGATGAAGTTAAGAGTCTAAAAGAACAAATCAAAGTTCCTTCAAATAACTCTCCATCTGTATCACAAACTGGGATTTTGAGTCTTCCAAAGGGAAACAAACCACCTGGTTTGGTATTTGTAAACATTGTGGTTTTAAAAATGATCTTGATAAGGATTGTTACCTAAAACCAAAGTGTTCCACTTGTGGGTCTACTGACTATCTGACCAAGGAACATCTTGAACAATTTTCTATTAATAAAACCCTGATCAAGCTTAAAGCTCAGTCATCTATGAATCCCTCAGCTAAAAAGGCTCCTATGAAATCAAAGCCTTTCAAAGAATGTAAATATTGTGGATTCAATGACCATCACTTTGATAATTATGAATACTACCCTAGGTGTGAAGTATGTGGTAGTGTGGCTCATTAACCACTGTCCTAAGAAGCACCCCAACAGCAGGAAACCCAGTATTGCTAATAGGCGATCCACTGAACCCACTAAAAAGTAGGTTCACAAAAGAAACTAACGTGTGTGAAAATTTCTATGCATGAATAATTAATGACATATTTATGGTATCTAGATAGTGACTGTTCTAGACACATGATATGGGTTAAACAATATTTGCACATATATTCATAGGAGTCAGGTCCTAAAGTGGTTTTTGGAGATAACTCTCAAGGGGACACATAAGGATATGACTCAGTTAACTGTAATGGAATCACTTTTACCAGGGCTGCTTTTGTGAATGGTCTAAAGCATAACTTGATCAGCATCAATCAGCTGTGTGATGCTAATTATAAAGTTCTGTTTACCAAGACTAAGGGAACCACATTCAACCAGAATGATGAAGTTGTCCTCATTTCTCCTAGAAGAAAAGATGTCTATGTCATTGATATGTCATCTTTCAATTAAGAAAGCAATGCTTGTTTCTTTGCCAAGGCTTCACCGAGTGTTAATTGGCTATAATAGACTATCCCTCAACTTAAAAAACATAAACAAACTTGCAAAACAAAACCTTGTTGTTGGTATTCTCTCTCTGACTTTCACTAAAGACAAAAACTGTTTAGCTTGTAAAAAAAGGAAGCACCATAGAACATCATTCAAAACCAAGAGATCATTTTCCATCAACAAGTGCCTACATATTCTTGACATATCTTCATGAGTTTCAGGTACGGCCATACACACATCGATTATTTCTATGAGGGGCCCAGTGGTATCTTCTTCAACAATTTGAAGGAACAAATTCTATATTGACTACAAGTGTCCAGTCATCATGTGGACATAAAACATTCTGACATAGCCCTTATAGTTACCTATTCAGGACAACATAAACTATATCAAGAAGGAATATCCACATAAGCTAAACTACTTGCGTCTCAAGTCTAAAGGATTTATGTACAAAAATCACGTAAAGATTCACTTGAGACGCCGATCATAAAGTGATATCTTGTGCGGGGAAATCCAAATATTCATCTTGAGAATATCAGTGATGTTTGGGTGGACTCATCCTTAATATCTCCAATATCACCAATCACTCAGAATTGTCTTAGTTTAACAATATTCCCATATCGTTAATCGACAACGGATTAATTGATTTGTGTATCGTGTTGGTATAACATTTTTCTAAATTGTTAGTTAAAGGATGTTTTTTATTAATTTTGAAAATGTGTAAGCGCATAGCCTTTCTTTCTCGGTCGTCTGTCTTAATAAGTTAAGCGGATTTCGATTCATGTGGTCGTTCTGTGTTGCATTGGTCTTTTCACAAACTTATGTGCTTTGAATTAACGACACATCATTCAATAACTATTGAATTATAAGAGCTTCATAAGGCCGCGTTTATCGGGTGTTTTGAATTAAACTTCATCAAAGAAAATTAGTCGAGTATATGTTAAAGAGAGAGGAAATATAGTTATATACCTCACTTATTGTCTTAGACCCCATAAAGACAAAGTAAACAGAACCGAGGCACAACAAACCGAACATGAAAATGTGAAACACAAAACAGCAACAAGTATCATCACCATGATCCTGTCAAATCAGGTCAAGCACAAGCCAATAAATAAGCTACATAACAATCTTGTACTCTTTTTTGTAGGACATATTCAAGCATATTTATATATATATGCTATATTAGAGTTAAAACGCTGCCGTTTTTGGCAGCTTCGCTACAGTAACCGGCCCAATGGGCTTCTATTTCGGGCCGGCCCATTTGGCAAAAAAAAAAATTTTTGTAGGCAATGTAAAAAAAACCGCTCGGCATAAAATTATAAAAAAAAATACAAAAATATTGACTTATTCAGATACAAAAATACTCGCGACATGAGGCTCAACACATAAACCAATATAAAAAAAACAAACTATTAAACATGAGACCGAAAAAATAAACCCGCACAAAATACAATAAAAAAACGCCTTGCAGTAACGCGCGATTCTCATTTAAAGCCTATGTTCCATAAAATATATTTAAAAAAACCCGTATAGCAAAAAAAACCTTTAAACATGAGGCCCCACACATAAGCCCATATAAGAAAAAAAACAAACTATTAAACATGAGGCCGAAAAAATAAAACCGCACAAAATAAAAAAAATTAAAATAATAATGTCTCGCGTAGAATAAAACGACGTAGTTTTGTTCCACACGCTACAGTGCTCGGCCCTTTGGGCCAACCCATTTGGTTTTTTTTTGTAGGCAATGTAAAAAAAACCGCTCGGCACAAAATAGAAAAAAAAATTACAAAAATATTGACTTATTAAGATAAAAAAATACCCGCGACATGAGGCCCAACACATAAGCCCATATATAAAAAAACAAACTATTAAACATGAGACCGAAAAAATAAACCCGCACAAATAAAAAATAGAAAAGAATAAAAATAAAATTTTAACGCAAAAATTAACCCGCACTATTAAACATGAGACCGAAAAAATAAACCCACACAGAATACAATAAAAAAACGTCATGTTCCCATAAAATTATATTAAAAAAAACTCGTATAGCCAAAAAAAGAAACCTTTAAACATGAGCCCCACACATAAGCCCATATAAGAAAAAAAACAAACTATTAAACATGAGGCCGAAAAAATAAAACCACACAAAATAAAAAAAAAATAAAAAATAATAATGCCTCGCAACTACGCGAAAAAAATTAACGACCCGCAGCAACGCGCGGGTAATCATGCTTGTTTACGTACAATTTTTAGATATTTGTACTTAATGCTTTGAGAGTTACCTAGGTCTCACAAAAGTTTCAACAATTTATACGACATAAGTAGGTGAGTAAACTTGTGATGTGTTTATAACTAAAAATATAAATGCTTTTAACAGTTTACTTATGCGACATTTAAGGCAAATTTTTGTTCATCTCCATGGTTGTTTATTTTATTTTGGGTTTTTCCCTAAAATTGTTTCATGGGTGTA
Organism: Tanacetum coccineum; assembly: GCA_026074375.1. Classification (NCBI taxonomy): domain Eukaryota; kingdom Viridiplantae; phylum Streptophyta; class Magnoliopsida; order Asterales; family Asteraceae; genus Tanacetum; species Tanacetum coccineum. The sequence goes on along the minus strand of BQNB010022792.1, from coordinate 46,863 downwards.
AATCTTTTATATAATATAAGAATTATATCATTTCATAGCTTTTTTTTAAAGGCATCATTTCACAGCTATTTTATCAAAACAATCTTATTATAAAGTAAATTGAACCAATTGTATTGTTTGATTTTGACACATGGCAAAATAGTGCATTGTGATTGTTCAATAAAAAGTTAAAATTGAATTGATTTTGGTTAAACTTTGATAAATTTGGTGTAAAAATTTAGTGGAGAGAAGAACACATACAAATATATGTGTAAAATTTGTGAAAATAAAAACTTAAAAAAAGGATATAATTAACAATATATTTAATGCAATTTTTTACTCATCTTGATGGTTAGTTATTTTATTTTATTTTCGGTTACTTTATAAATGTTTTGTGGGTATGAATAATATCCTACATCATAATCATGAATCAAGTTTTTTTTCTCAAGATATTACTGATTTGGTAAAATACTCGTACTATAGTATATGTTTGAACAAAAAATGGTTTTAAAAAAATCAAGACTTGTGCTGCAAATCAAATTAGATCTTTCTAAAAATGAAAGATGTTCTAATAGATATAGATAATATAAAGTTTTTATTAGGATGCATTTCATGCTTTTATTAAGTATTTAACGTTCATTTTAAATTTTTATGTCATGCAATTTCGTACTATCAGCTAACTTAACTGCCCCCTCCCTCCACACCCCTAGAAAAGTGTTTGTCGTATCTACATTGATAATCAAAATCAATTTTTAGGCACCTTTAAGATTGCGGAGTTGGTTTTATTTGTTTGAACGGTGAAGAAGTAAAAAGTCATAGAAGGAAAAGAAGAAAGCGTCTATCTTTCTAGTATACTAAACGTAAAAGATAAAGTATAAAAAAGGAGCTTTGTCATTGGGCCCAGTTGCGTTTGGGTTGGGCTATAGTCATTGGAGCAGGCCATAAACAGTGCTTTAAGATGAACAGTAAAATGACATCTCTAATGATTATATGTATATATAATTCAATTTCAATTGAGAGTGTATGCAATTAAAAGTACAAAAAATTAGCTACCTCTACTAGTTTATAAAGCATTTAATCAATTTTCTAAAAATAGAATTAAGTAAAAAACATTTCCTTTTTGAAAAAGTTTGTATGTGTTTTATTAATATTCAGGTCAATGTAACTGAAAATTAAGTGTCTATTATTAATGTAGTTCATTTGTAATGGTCCATTTAAGTGCATTAATGTAGTCAATTTGTAACGGTCCATCCATTTCAACCCACTATGAAGCACTATTTAAGTGTATTTTCTCTATCTCTACTACTTTATAAAACATTTAGTCAATTTTCTAAAAATAGAATAAAGTAAAGAATATTTCTTTTTTGAGAAAGTTTATAATGTATATGTTTTATCAATATTCAGGTCAATGTAACTAACTGAAAATTAAGTGTCTATTTTGTAACAGTCAATTTAAGTGTATTAATGTAGTCCATTTGTAACAGTCCATTTAAGTGTATTAATGTAGTCCATTTGTAATGTAGTCCATTAGTGTATGAAGCACTATTTAAGTGTATTAAGTGTAAACAAGGTTATAGATAGCGTGAGGCGTGGCGTGACGGCATGACCAAGCCTCAAGCTTTAGCGTGAGGCGTAGCGGCATGACGTTTTTAAAGCGTGACTTAAGGCGGCAACAAATATTTATAGATCTATAGATTTATATCATATTTCATAATTATATGAATGATAAGCATTAGTAAATCCAAGCCGAACTCCAAAATATTACTAAAATCCCAAATATTAGTAAATTTTCTAAACCCTTCAAAAAAAGACGCTACGCCTTGAGCTATAGCGCGCCTTATTACGCTTTATTGCACGCCACGCCTAGAGACGGCGCTTTGGCTTGTTTCGTAACGTGGATGCCACGCCTCGCGCTATAGCCCCGTTATGGCGCCGCTATAGCGCGCCTTTTAGAACCCTGAGTGTAAATCATAAACCTAAGGATTATAAAAACCTAGCACACTGAATAAAATTACTCCATCATTATTTTTCATCTCTCTATGTATTCTCTCTCTAAAAAGCACAAACATCTCTCACTCTCTCTTTTAAAACCACCAAATCCCGCTGCCACACATATGAAATTTCGCCACCACCACCATTTAGTTTTGCCGTCAGCTTTGCCAACATCATGTGCCGTCACAACAACCGGTTTACATTGTTTAGGTAGGTCAGGCTAGTTGTTTTGAAGTAGGTGGTTTGGCCAGTGCTTTTTGTATTTGTGGTTTTGATTGTGGTGGTTAGTGATTGAGATCAAATAGGAACTGGTTTTTGGTTTATATCATGGTGGTTTCGTGGTTTCGTTTTCGGGTCTTAGCCGGATCTTGATATGTAGTTTTAGCCTTAAACCGTTGTGAAAATGTTGTGGCGAAAGGCTTTCTTTGTTTTGTGTTAGATCTAATTCCTTGTAAAACTTTGGACTTAAAAATTGTTTCATGTCGTGATGAAAATCATATGTTATGATGGGAGATGAAAGTATATATAATTGCGGCGTGTAAAACGAGTTTTCAAGGTTTGTAAACTTGCTTTTTATATTTTTGTTAGTTTTTGTATTTGTATGCTTTTTGTATTGTTTTAAACTTTTGTTAGTTGATGGGTTATCTCTACTTCTCTACTATCTTATAAAGGATTTAGGACATTTCTAAAATGAAAGTCTTAAAAAAATTAAGAACAAAAAATATTTCTTTAAAATGAAATTAACAAACTATTAGTCAATATTGTATTATTGTTCATCCCAACTGAAAATTAAAGTGTCTTCATGCACTTCATTTCGTAACAGGCTTATTTTGTAATTGTCCTTTTAGGTGCATTAATGTGATCTATTTGTAATGGTTCATTAAACATCATTTAAGTGTCAATAAGTATCTATTCTAACATTATTTGTTATCTATCCACTTGAAGGGCGATTTTGGCGACTCTTCCAGAAAATAAAAATCAATCGTGATCCTTCACTCTTCTAATTCGTTTACTAATTCTTCCTACACTACAATCGTCTTGTCTGTATTTAATCTTTTTATTTAAATATTTGATATTCGATCTGTTTTGAAGGTAGGGTTTGTATGCGATTTTAGGGTTTGAATTATTCTTTCGGTTAGGTTAATATCGCTGAATTGTCGTCTTTTTCTGGCTCTTTATTGCTGTTCCTAGAAGATTATTGTGGATAGAAGCCAAACCCTAATTCTTTTTAGGGTTTTGTAATTCTGTTCGCATAAATTTGGGTTTATTCTGGATGTTCGTTTGTTGCTGATTGGTTGCGTTCGACCTTTAGCGAATTGTCTCGGTCTGAGGTGTGGTGTTTGTATCGTAATCATCCTTTATTGCAATACGATCTGTAAGATCCTTTGTATTTTTATGGGTCGAATTTGGAATACAAGACGAGCTTGTATGATTGTGTATTGCGGGTAGAGTAGGGTTGCTGGTTGTGGAGGAATGGAGCATGGATTTTTAA
>BQNB010022792.1:0-42764 GCA_026074375.1 Tanacetum coccineum | reverse complement strand
ACATTTGCATTCCCAGCTCTATTCTGTGTGCCCCCATTGCTTGCAGCACCATTTCCCCGAGCAAGATACCTCTGATTCTGATTCTGATTCTGTCGCCTTTGAACATTCTAAACGACAACCCGACCATCTTGAATGGTTACTTGATTTTGGGTGTTAGAAGTGGTTCGAAGTTGATTGTTCGTCTGAGGAAGTGTAGCTCTGAATGATTGGGCAAGAAGTGCCATTTTCTTGGTTAGTTTGTCAAGTATTTCATCAGTTTGGGTGTATCCGAAATCAATTTGTGATGTTTCCAAGAATTATGGATATTGTAGTGATTGATGATTTGTTGATGAAGAAGGATATTGATGAGATTAGACATGTGATGATTGGGCATGAGGTTAGATAGTTGAAACAAATGCAAGTTGATCATTGGTAGCCGGAGTGATTCTTTCGATAATCAGTCGATCTTATGCAGCATGCTTCTTATGTTGTTTTAGATATGCATACAGTTATTCGTGATTTGTCTTTTTCAGACCTTTGTTGAGTTTAACGGCTGTCACAAACCTAACCCATTCATGTGACATGCTGTTCACAAACTTGGAGTTCAGCTGAATATTAGGCATTGTCATTCTAATAGTCCTCATGTCGTTGACCAGCTTGTGAAATCGAACATAGTACTCATTGACGTTTTCACCTGGAAGCATCTTGAACCGCTCAAATTCATTGTACAACTGTGATTCTCGGTCTTCTTTGGTGAGCTCAGAACCTGCAAGAATATTTTGACGTTGTCCCAAATTGCTTTTGCTTCAATGTTATGATTGATGAGCTTGTATATATCTTTGGGTAATCCTTGAAGCACAATATTGGTTGCACGAACATCGGCATCGTATCGCTTCTTCTCCGTGTCACTTAGATCCTCACAGGTACGAGGCCTTTCTGGTCCAAGTAGAACACCTCCCTCAGGGGTAGTTCCAAGTGTATTCCTTGTGGTTCCAAGCTCAAATGGTCCTTGATCAATAGACTGGAGAATTAGTAATCCATTTTCCTTTCCTCTACAGTATAATCGGATTCGTTGTGACCATGATTCATAATCACTCCTAGCGAGCATAGGAGGGCGGGTATCAGAACCGGCCGCTTGAATATCATTTGAGTTACTGGACATGATTGTTTGATTGATTGTATTATGATAGATTTTGGATCGGTACAATGATTAGTGATTGTATGTGAAAAGTGGTGTATGATTGTTAGATTAGGTGATATGTTGTTTGTTTGTGATTTAGTTTGGTTTAATTAAGTTTACGAAATGCAATACACAAGTCTCAGTCAGGAAATCTAGACAAGTCTCAGTCAAGAATTTCAGACAAGTCTCAATGTTGAGGATTAGACAAAACTCAGTGAGGTGTCCTAGACAAAACGCAGTCAAGAAGCAAAGACAAAACGCAATGAGGGTCTTCAACTTGGGACAAAACGCAGGACACAAAACGCAATGAGAAGGAGACAAAACGCAGTGACGTGTCTTGGGCAAAACGCAATCAACTCTTGAGACAAAACGCAATCAAGAAATTAATTGGGCAGAGTTTCTCCTAGTCAAAACGCAATGAGGGTCTTCAACTTGAGACAAAACGCAATACACAAAACGCAACCTGTAGTGTTAACCAAAACGCAATACACAAAACGCAACTGACAAAACGCAACTGCTGTACTACACTAGAAGACAAACCGCAGTGTACTATTCTCTGACAAAACGCAGAGACAAAACGCAACTAAGAAACGTCTTCCAGGGAGACAAAACGCAATTTCCAGAAATGCTTCAAATCACCAAAAATCACCCTTTTGAACGTTTAAGCTTGGATTTTCTTGCACAACTTGGTACTAGAAGGCTAAAACTACACTAAAAACACTAACTTTAACACCACAAACGTGAGAATCAAAGAAAGCCAATGTGAAAACCATAAACCTTCAAAAACCAAATTTTTGATTAATTCTTCCAAGAGAAACGCACATACAATCTAAGTAATCATCACATGTGCTCTGATACCAATTGTAGTATATTGGAAATCATAACATAATCACAGATTGGTGTGTAGGCCGATTTCTAGAGAGAGAAAATAGGAAGTTCCAGTGAGATAAAATCACTTAGTGTGTGTTTGTTATACCATGAACATCCAACCCCTTTCCATGGCTAAGAGGGGATTTAAATACATGAGTTATTAGTGCCCTAAGTGGGCTATGGAGTGGGCTAACATTTGGATAAAGACCCGGCCCAACGCCATAAGTCATGCAGTAACTAAACGATAAATATTAAGACTACGAGCTAACCCATGCTAGACATAACACGGGGTGACCGAGTCTTTTTCATGATCCTAACATCCTCTTTTAGCTAAATGTCTTGGGATTAATGACTGCAAACAGCTTGTTGATAAGGTGAAGGAAAGAATTGGTGATTGGAAGAACAGGTTTCTATCCTATGCAGGAAGGGTCAATTGATTGCTTCTGTTTTAGCCTCACTGCAGACATACTGGGCTTCTGTTTATCACATCCCAAAAGCAGTGGTCAATGAAATTGATAAAGCTATGAAATCTTTTTTATGGAGTCATGGAGGAAGTAGTAATGGCAGGGCAAAAATTGCTTGGAAGATAGTTTGCAGGCCTAAATGTCAAGGTGGTTTAGGTATAAAACCACTTACATAATGGAATGAGGTGTTACTTATGAGGAACTTATGGAAAATTGTAAACCAAGAACAAACTTTTTGGGTTTAATGGATAAATAAAGTCAAGCTTAAAGGGAAAATTATTTGGGACATTGAAGCTAAGGTTAATGATAGCTGGGTATGGAAGAAATTATTAGAATTGAGAGACTCAATGAAACCTCACATCTTTTATAAAATTGGAAATGGCAACAACACATCTGTCTGGTTTGACAAATGGAATCAACATGGGCCTTTATCAAAGTTTATAACAAAGAAGGACATTTATGATGCTAGGTTCAAAGAGAGTGACACCATTGCTGACTTAATTGATGAAGGCATATGGTTATGACCAATAGAATGGTATAACAAGTTCCAAACACTAAAGGATTTTGATGTACCCATTCTGAATGAGACTCATGATCAAGCTGTTTAGATAAACAACAAAGGTGAAGTGAAAAAATTTTCTACAAAAGAAGTGTGGAAAAATATTAGGAAACCATACCCTTTGGTTCCTTAGACTCATATTATATGGTTTTCCTACTGTATTCCAAAGCACACTTTCATCATGTGGTTAGCACTACACAAGAAACTGCAAACACATGATGTTATTGCCAAATAGAGTAATGGAGTACAGCTCTCTTGCAGCTTGTGTGGGAAAGAGAGTGATTTTGTTCAACACCTATTTTTTTAATGTGACTATTCAAGGAAAGTATGGGATGCCATGTGTTAGTAGTCTTAGTTGATTAATAGTCCGTGATCGGATGCCCGATTACTTAATTGTGTGACCTGCAAAGACGGGAATGATACAGATTTGGTACCGTATACGGTGAACAAGAGAATTACGTAGGCGTTAGAGAACGTGGATAGGATGCTGATCGAAGGAGTATGGAGGACCTATTTTTGCACAGAGTTTTAATAGATCATGACCATAGCATTTAGCATGAGGTTAGTACATGAAACAGGGGTGCTCTTATGCTCATGAGCACACTGGATGTGTTGACACATCATCTTTGATATAACATTTATCATAGTTAAAATTGATTTATAGGACATTTATCTATACTCATGTTCTAGTATATTGTTATAGTATATTGTGAGTTAGTTCAGATCTCATATACTTGTGATAGGCTAAATGAGCGTATAATGGTAGGGACTTAGATGGAGTGCTGGTTTATGTCATTTGTGACACATTTATTGACACAGCTGATAACAATGATATTTATTAGTGGGATTATGGTGACGTCTACATAATTATATCTTTCTCTATTTTAGAAGTTCCTATGAGAATATCTTGTTTCGGTGATATCGGTTTGAGAATGAGGTTAGGCTTTGTATTGAAGTATGGGTTAGTATACGATTGTTTTTGGGGAATTTGATATTTGTTGTAGTGGGTTGAGAGTTGGAATAATTTAGGTTTCTTTAGTGGGTTATTCAGGGTCCGGGATACTTTAGTTTAATATCCCGTTATTTGTGTTGCTTCTGCTTTTTTTGTGTGCCGCTACCGATGAAGATTTGTCTCCGCTTGCTGTCGAAGATCTTCATCAAAAAAAAATTATTGTTTAATGTTTATTTAGCTTTCACATTCAATCTGAGCTTTCGTGATTTCACCGCTCGGATTGCGGGGGGTATTAGAGAATAAATGTTAGTCAAAGTAATTATGTTAGTCAAAGTAATTGGCCCAAGCTCGGTTTGTGGGCTTGTGGTCCACTAGGGTTTCTCTCTTGTAATCTCTATATATTGTGATGAATAATACAAATCATCCCACGGGGTTTTCATTGTCTAACACAGATAGGTAATGGATTTGAATGTGCATAACAACTATTATCGTATTCTCCTTGCTCGCAAATGTCGTATCATTATAAGTACATCTGTTAAAAGTATAACTAAATAACACGGACACCAGATCTATCACTCAACCAACCTCCCCTTAGTGATATTTATTCAATGAATAAAGTTCAAGATACAAGATAAGAGATTAGTCCTCAAACGAGTGCTAATCAAACATACAACAATAAAATATTGATAGTCCCAACTAGGTTGGTCTTATCACCTTACTACAAATGATCACTCAAACACACAATCAAAAGATTAAGACAAAGAATGATCTCCTAGGTCACAACTTTAAGAGAGCAAAGCCTAACAGCTGTGATATATGCGAATGAAGTGATAACCCTAACTTTGGTATAAGTTAGGCTTATATACTACTCTTGTCAACGGTAACAAGGATCAAGGGCCCATAGAGAATAAAGCCCACCAAGACTTCAGTCCAATCCAAGAGACCATCAGCATCTTTAACCACTTGACAGAACAGGCCCTTCAAGATATTGAGGAGAAGAAAAGAGGACCTAAAGACAATAAACATAAGAAAACAAAACTTTTAGATTGATACAATTTAACTAAACACCCCCAACTCCCCCCTTCAAAACTAACGAAGTTTTTAGAATAAGTTACTTCCTAAACTTGTTCACCAGGCTTAGCTGCTTACATAATTTCAGCATGTTAGCAGTTCATGGACCTTTGGTGAATAAAAATTATCTGCTGTTTTGATTTAAAGATGCAACTGTTGATGGTATTTATAACACTATCCTGAACCTTTCTCTGAAAAATGAACATAAACTTCATAATGTTTTTGGTTCTTTCCATGAAAAGAAGGTAGCGATCTAATTAAATAAAACTGCTATCACTGTAAAGCGTTTCACATGCAGAAGATTTTTGATGCACAAGTCTTTCAACAAATTTACAATCCATATAACTTCATATGTTGCACTTGCCACACATCTGTATTCAGACTCAACAGAGGATCTGGAAACAGTGGCTTATTTCTTGCTTTTCTAAGACACAAGAGATCTTCCAAGGAACACACAAAAGCCTGAGTACTTGATTTTCTAGATCCCAAACATTTGCACTAATCAAGAGTACAGTAAGAAACAAGATAGCTTAAGGTTTTTGTCCTTGTAGATTTAAATTTCCCCATGCCTGAGAGTTTTTGAGATATCTAATAACTCTCAAAGCAATTCTTAAGTGGGATTGAATGGGAGCATGCATGTGTGCTGGCTCAAACAATGAACAACATAGGAGATATCAAGTCTAGTGTTGGTTAAATATATAAGTTTTTTTCCCGTGTGGGGTATGGTGGGGTGGGGGGGGGGGGGGGGGGGGGGGGGGGGGGGGGTGGGGGGGGGGGGGGGTGGTTGGGGTGGTAGTGTTGGGTGTGGGGGGTGGGTGGTTTTGGTAGTTGGTTGTTGGGGTTGGTGGGGGGGGAGTGGAGGGATGTTAGGGTGGGTGGGGGTTGTGTGTAGACGCCTACTGGCTATATTGAAGTACTTTTTCCTACATACCTTCATATGAAAAACATCACCCCCGCTCATTCACTTGATTCTTCAGACTCTGTCTCTCCTAAAGAACCACACGTGTTCACAGAGTGCTGGAAAATGATCACCAGCCCTGATTGACATGTCATACTCAATCACTGATAAATCTGAACCTTCGTAAAATCAATACAATGTCAACATAAATCAAACAGTAATGTTCTATCCTCACCAACAATCATCCTACCCTCAACCGATGTTTGATATCATCACATAGCTAAGGTAACTCCTCACAACCACCTATTCCTCAACGCACATGTCCAAGAGAAAAGCACATTGATACTAGTTAACATAATTGGTGAACCCCATGGCAGAAGTAGGGTTAGAGACTCAGAAACTGCATTAGCACAAGAATGTTCTATATTTAACTTTCACTCTGAAATGGAACCCAGAGAAACTGTATTGAAGCTGCTAGGAGAAGAACGATGGATTAAATTGCAAGACACGAAGAGCTATCAATTATTTTTTGAAAGAACAAGGTCTAGACTTTGGTTCCTAAACCTCATGATAAAACCATTATTGGGACCAAATGGATATGGAAAACTAATTTTGGGACCAAAACAGAGGGTGTATGTAAAATAACTCCGCATTCAAAAAAAACCAGTGGGTTTGCAAGATTCACATCTCCCATTGCATCATAATTAACTAGTAGCGACTAGTGGCTCACATGCTTTGAACAATCCTTTTTAGAGAAAGAATGATGTCATTTCGCATTATTCGATACATTGTAATATGATATGCAGGTTTATAAGAATGCAACGTAACTTCACTGACTTATCCCTAAAAGAAGGATAAATAATTTGGCGGCATTGGTTACCGAGGAATTTACAACTACTGAAGTCACTAACGATATTTTTTAAAAATAAATCAAAATGAAGTATAAACAAACTTGAGGTCTTCTAGATAACTTTAAACAACATCAAGAGCGTCCAAAACTATTACATTAAAATTGAAATGACAATTTTTGTAATAAAGTGGTAAATGCGCAATTCTAGCCTTATGCTACACCCATGAGGATGTGGTATTGAAAAAATAACACGGTGGTAAAACTCCACGGCGTAACCTTCAATAAGACAACAATCTGATAAAAATCCAAATATGGAATATATCTGTTAATCATGTCTATTAATAATATAATTAATGCCCACAAAGATAGGATTCTCAGCGCTAGTGAGAGTCTCTTCGAGAGAGGAACACAGAAACAAGAATCATCGAGACACAGAGGTACTTGTGTGTAAAATGGCGGGAGGGTTTATAAGCTCTTTTGTCTTGCAACGTTGGTCTTTAGGGTATTATTCTAAGTGAACTAACAATAATACCCCTGACGATAATAAAAGTTAATGAAATTTTGGATGGAGTTACGGTCAAAGGACCGTTCAACTCGAAATTGACACCTACAGGGACGATCAGTTTAATTTCAGGACTTTTATGACGAAAACTACAATTTCGGGACAACCATAATACGATATTATGCTCTGTACTTGAATTTCATAATAAATAAAGAAATAAGCACCTACGTACCTCCCAATCACTTATCAACATAAGGCATAAAGTCGCCGAATGCTTTCATAACTTAAACTGCAAGAGCTCCACTACACAAGTTGCTTTTAGCACAATTTCACAAGCAAGAAATTGATTGTGTAAAATGCTGTTTTTTGTGTTCCACACATGAAGAAAAAACAAAAGATTTTTCTTCCCACCAAAACAGTTGTGTTGCTTTCTTCATACAAACAATGTCCTCAATTGTCAACTGTCTACCTTTTTTTTTGCTGATTTAATAAAATTAGTGCCCTTGATCATTATTTGTTGGTATACTTTAATCAGTTTGTTGTGTCCATAACTGATAATTTAATATGATAGATTGTGATACTTCTTAATATTTGCAATTGCAATGTAGTTTTGACATAACAGCTAAATATAAAAATTTATCTACAGTGTTCTTGAATCACTATTTCGAAAAGAATTCTTGCTTCATTACTGTATATTTTGTTTACGAATATGTCGTCTACAAGCAATTACTTATTCTTCACGTATACAGCTTGATACCTCTTCGTATTAGCCATCTTAAGAAAGAACAAAAAATCGAACCAACTCAACGATTACAAAGAAAAGAAGTAAAATATAAATTTTCAATAAGAAGGAACATAATATAGTAGTTTTGTGGTTCAACCAACCTTTGAAAACTTTTTTCAAACGCTCATCAACCCACACCATATCGTCAGCTAAAGTCCTAGTCACAACTTTGAGATTATCTAGAGCTAAATTTTTCAGACCAACATTCTGCAACTTCATGAAACCCGCTCCCTTTTGTTTGGGTATAACTTTTTTAGACAACCATCTTTGTTGTTTTTCTTCTTTCCATGCGACGATCCGTCCTTAACATATGAAGTCAAATAAACACGTATACATTTTAGATATTGGTTATTTGCATCAAGTATCAACGACTCAACATGCTTTTTCATTTATCTCGATTTAGTCATTGTATTTTTTTTAGGTTTTGTACATCAGTACATATGAGTCATAACACTACTACAAAAAAAAGCATCGAGACCCCTACATGGAGACCCTTTTATAAAAAGACAGGTCTGGTAAAACTTTTCCACCCAGAAAAATAATCTTAAAGGCCAGGTTTTTATAATTCAAACAGGTCCTCTATTAGTAAAATAAATCAAGACCGGTGTAGATAGTTAAAGACCTGTCTATAAAAAATAGTATCCAGACACTGGTAACTTCAAAACACGTCCAAATCAGTTTGACCAAAAAAGACCATTTTCTATACCAACACCGGTCTATCTTCTTTCTGTGGCGGGACTTGAAAATTTTGTATTTCTATCTCAAAATTTCATTCCCACTCCACCGACCCAAACCAAAATTTTCATCTCAAAAAAACCATAACCCCCTTCTCCAATCTCCATATCTTCTGTCACCAAACCATCTTCACAATCATCACTGAAGTATCAACTACAAATCTTACCGTGGCCACCATCACCCTCCATCTTCCTCTGAACCCTAACCCCCATCTTCACAGCTGCTGCTGCCGCTCCACCTCACCATCTCATCTCGTCATCTTTCTGGATAACACACACATATTTAGCACCCTTCTTTTCGGAAAACACCAGGTACCTTTATATGTATTGATTTCGAGTTTATATATAATTTTAGTTATTTTTATTTTTCTTTGCTTATTAAAAAGGAGGGTTATTTGACTAAGGGCTGGATGAAGAATTAATGTAAAAATTGTTAACAAAATGAAGGTAATTTTCATCAGATTAACCAAACAAATGGTATTTATCATAAAGATATCAAAACTAAATGAAGTAGTTTATAGATATTTGTTTTCATGTAATCTGCAAGGTGACTGAAGGACTAACAATTAAGGGAATATTAGACAACTGGTTCAAAATAAAACCAGTGATATTGGAAGCATGAAGTGAAAATAGAGATGAGCTTGTAGATCTTTATGAAAAGGTTAGGGATGAAATGGAATAAGAAGGACTTAGCACTGGTTGGAGCAAACACGTGATTAATAATCTAAAAATTGGGCCGGGCGAGGACGGATTGTGTAAGTCCATTAAGATTGTCACAGACGAGTACTCTTTTTACGGGCGCCTAGAACACATTTACAACAATCTTAGAACTCTCTGTTATGAAAGTTAGTGGTTGCCAAATGTAGTACATAACTGTGTTAATTTCATTCACATCTGAACTATATCTTTAAGAAAATGAAGTAGGGGGTTTATGCATTAAAGGTGGCACTTTGACGACCTTTCGACCCACCCTTAACCTAGCATTAACATGTGGCAAGATGAGCCAGTCATACAGGTTGTGTAATGGGTCTAAAGCAAAATGGGTTTGGGTTAAAATTGTTTGATTTCTATCAAGGGTCAAAATTGGCTGGCTTGACCCCAAATTTTCGCCATTTGTTGTTCTATATCTTTATATATAATCAACCTGTTAATTATGATCACACTTCATCTGTTTATTACAATTTTAATCAAGAGATGGAAGAAAATTATTTAGGAGGTTGTATACATTAAAGGTAGACGTTGGCTACGTAAAACCTATTATTGTAATTATTCCACTTTCAGCTGGTTTTTGGTTTGATCATTTTTGTTTTTGACCTTTTCGAAGTAAATGAAGCAAAATTGTCATATCTATTTAATAGTCATTTTATTATATAGGGGACTGCATCAGTGGTGCTTGCTGCTTATTTTGGCACTAAAATAAGTTGGTGATCCTCCGCGTGCCGTTAAATTATCCCTGCCACCTTATGGGTCCAATAACTTATGTTTCTTTGATTCTGTTATAAGGATGCTCATGATGTGTTATCCATCTCTTGTTCTGTAATTAAAACCAAATCAAAAAAAAAAGAAATTTTAGACTCAAATGTTTGTTGTTATGTTCATGGTGCTCCCATCATTGCAAATTAACTTTAAAAAGTTTGCAGCTACAGATTCTGATATGCGTTGGGAGGAGATAAAGGCAGATACTGTTGAGAAACGCAGAAAGTATCCGGTACGTGCTTGACCAAGTTAAGTAGAGGTCTCTTCTGGCTTAATGAACTTATAGAGTGATCCTTTTCTAACTCTCTAATTTAAAAGCTTGATCTTTGCAAGAGTCAGACATATATCTGTTTTCTTATGATTTTTGTTTGTGTTATCTTCAAGTTATATGTCACAGAATTCTATTTAGAATGGTAAGTTTCACTACAGCATCATGGGTAACACAGTGACAATGTAGAGCTTGGGTGATCAGTTTAAATTCATTGTTACTCAGCGTACTGAACAGAGAATACAAGCTTAAGGCACGAATACATGTCATTTTAAGTGGTAGTTTAGATGGAGATGGTTTAAAGATTTTTGTCTTGCAATTTATAGCAAAACTCAGATTAGTGACTATAATTCATTTAAATTTTAATGAGTTGCCCAAGTTTTAAGTCTTTGCTTTTATGTGGTTTTCCAAGATTTTAAAAGTAGCTATATTATTTTGTGAAAGGCTTGATATATGTGGTACATGGTTACTATTTTGGTATGGCTCATTAGTATGAACCTGTGGAGAAGAGAAGAAATGTTGGCGATGGTATGGCTCATTACTGGGGCTAGTCTTCCTACGCCTTACGCTGAGAGATTGGCTTTACCTCAGGTTATGTTTCTTAGCGTTTTATAAATATGTTTTTCTTTCATGTTTCAAGTTATCGAATTGCAATTCAATTGGTAAGTTTCGCGGACATAGTCATTCACTAACTTTTACTTACGATCTCTGCAGATTGGGGATATAGTTTGTGCAACTAAAAGAGCCTGGTATAGGTCTAGATCAGTGGATACAAGTGCTTAACTAAGAGTTTACTGATCAACTATTACTTGTTTTAGTTGTTCTAGCTGAGAGTTTACGCATTTGGTTGGTTTTAACATTGATTGTTTACAAAGAGTTGGCTGTTTAAACTGCATGTATTACTTGTATGCTTAACTCGCGTGTATTACTTATTAATGATGTGTTTCAGTTGGCTAGAACTCTAATGCTTGTGTTACTCGAAATGCATAATTGCGTAGGCTATTTCAAATTGCTTATTGAATACATTTATTGGGGCTGTTCAGGATTGCTTGTTGTTAATGCTAACAATTTCGATAAGCAATTCGAAAAGGCTGATTTTTATATTTTTTATTATTAAATAATCAAGGTGGGGACCCCGTTTTAAATCTTTAAACTGTCTAAATAGGTTTTTCATACCTGTTTTAAGCAACAACCGTGTCTCCCTATTTAGTTTTAAGTGACATGTTTAATCATCAAACCGTCCTTAAAAACATGGTCGAACCGTTTAGAACTGGTCTCCATTTGATTATCAACATGGAGAGATGCCCCCCTCATATAAACCATACGGAAAACCGGTCTAGATTTGGTTTAGAACGGGTCTTGGATGTACTTTTTGTAGTAGTGTAAAAAGATGGTTTTGTGTCTTGTTCGAGTCTTTCTGTAGCAAAAAAAAAACTTAAAATCGGGATCATATATATGAGGAAATTTAATTTATATAAAAACTTTAGTGAAAGTAAGTAGAATGGCTTAAAACAGGCAATTTGAAAAAGTACATTGGTATTCTATGCAAATAACCAAAAGCAATAGATGAAAAACTTACCAGGTACCCTTACAGTTTTTTTGTCAGGCAATATTTTTCGTAATGTTCTTGATAACGTCATTATCTTTCTGGTCTTTCTGTATGAACTTGAACTTATTTGTTCACCGTTGTTGTAGTGACTACGTACAAGATACTTCCCTCTTTCTTGCAATGCCAATGCAGCCTCAAGGTCGACTACTACTTCACTCATAGTTGACGGTCTTTATGCCGGTCTGTAAACATTAACCTGCAATTTTCACAAATGCTTTTAAAATTGGGATTTTCTTCCTTGAGCAAAGGGATAGACCCGTCATATTTAGATCAATTATATCGTTTAATGTTCCTTCTTTTATGTTTCGTTGGGCCCATCCCACCAGTCCCCGTTCGTCGAGACTTGGATCAACAGCAGGCCTCCCACATAATACTTCTAATAGTACAACCCCAAATGAGTAAACATCAGATTTCCTTGTTAATCTACCTGTCATGAAATAATTCGGATCAAGATAGCCAAACGTCCCTTTGACATTGGTGCTCACATGAGTACACGATTGATCAACAGGACCAATTTTTGACAGCCCAAGATCAGATACTTTGGCTGCCATATTCTCATCTAGAAGTATATTCGAGCTTTTAACATCCCTATGTATGATTATGTTTTTAACTCCTGTCCCAGTATGAAGATAATCCAACGCGCGTGCAGCCCCGATACATATCTTCAGACGTTCTACCCAAGATAAAGGAGTCCGTATACTCTTTCCATCGACTTTATGCAAACGTTTTGCAAGGTCCCCACCTGAGATATACTCGTATACAACCATCATCTCATTAAACTCACTACAATATCCTATTAAAGAGACCAAGTGACCATGTCGAACCCTGGAAAGCATCTTGACTTCTGTCCAAAATTCACTGGCTCCTTGTCTAGATAGACAATCCAACCGTTTGATTGCGACAGTTGTTCTTGTTCCACCATCATCAATAAAACCTTTATACACTTTTACCAAATCCACCTTTCCTATGATGTTTCCGGATCAAAGTTATTTGTGTGCCTTAACTGAATTCTCGGCTATGCTAAAGCGCGGCATGGATGTTCTGAGGAGAAAGGTATTGATTTTTCGTATGTTTTTCTAGCTATACACACTATATCAGAGTATCATCAAGACAAATATCACGAAATTTGACAACCTGGAAGTCCAAGAAACATCGGTGAGCACTCGTTTAAAATCTTTTATCACAGCAAGAAGAACAATCGCCTAGTTGCTATGAATATAGTTCAAGTAAACTATGTACTAACCACATCAAAAAAGAAACCATGATCGATCAAAAGATTGCACTTGGACTTCAGACTAATAATGTATTGTTTGTGTTTTTCCTCATGCAGTTGATTTTATAGGAGAAATACGTACTTAAAGCCCATCAATCATATACCATAAAATTAACCTTCCTAATTATAGGAATTATTATACCATAATTAAACGTGGTCATCTATTATTATAAAAGATTGAGTCCTTAATTTATTGTGGAGGTATCCATTATGAGGGGTGCAAGACAAATCTATTATTATAAAAGGAGAATTGCTACATCCACATAAGATTTACAAAGACAAATCCACACAATGATGTGTCATGAAAACTATTGGTAGTATCTCTCATCCTTTTTATTCTTTTCATATATATGCATCCACAAATCAACTTACACATCATTTTGTGGATTTTCTTTTGTAAAACTTATGTGGATGTAGCATTCCTCTTATAAAAGATTGAGTCCCTTAATTTATTGTGGAGGTATCCATTATGAGGGGTGCAAGACAAATAGCACTATGTACACAACCCTCATTGAATAGCCATTAATGTATCAAATTGATTTTATCTTTTATATAAGAACCATTAATGTATCCAATTGATTTTACACGGCCATGCAAGGAGTGGGTAAGTCCCATTATGTACGAAAACGTATTAAAAAGGATGACAAAATATGAAAACAAATAAAACCTGACGAAAACGGATAAAAACAAACAAACGTACGAATACAAATAAAAATGAATAAAAACGTATTTATAGTTTAATACTAAACATATGTTAAATGGAACGGCATCCCAACATCACTGACTCATGACTACTTTTTACAACCAATATAACCACTAGGGGTGTTAAAAAAAAACGTGAAACCGACGAACCGAGCCGAACCGCTCAATCCGAAACCGAAAAAACCCGAAACCGAAGAAACCAAAACCGAAAAAAACCGAAACCGAAAAAACCCGCTTATAATGGTTCGGTTTCGGTTTTTACTTTTAGATATCCGCGGTTAACCGAACCGAACCGTGCATATTATACATGATTATTTTCTAACTAATATTCAAATAATTGTACAAGTATTAACCGATTATTGCAATACTTTTATTGTATAACGACTTTTTCGCTCGTAAAGTAAACATTTGTAAAAATCTATGTGTGAAAATTGATTAATTTTATCGTAATCTATAACGTTGAGTAATATTTTTTTGTTAATACGTTATATATGAATATTTGAATGCAATTATTGTAACTTAAGTTTTATATGACTTTTAAATTCAGCGTCATTTAATTTTACTAGAAATACATTTTATGTTCTGGACTATGTTATTTTTTATACGGTTAAACTCTATTAAACGTCAAAAACGGTTAACCGTGACTCGAACCGCGGGTAACCGCTCACTTCGGGTACCCGCATGTCCGGTTACCCGCCTAGTACGGTTCGGCGACGGATAGTAAAATTAATTACCCGCCCCGCGACGGATAGTTTAAATCTTCCAACTAACCGAACCGAACCGCCCCGTGAACACCCCTACAGAGCATCATTGCTTTCCCATGTTTATGCTGAGATAACCATCCCTACTCCGAACAAATGGAATTTGATTTAGATGTCCCATACCACTTGGAATATATAACTAAGCTAAAAATACTAATTCTACTGTAATATTTGGTTTTGTCTCATATTTTATTCACCTTGATAGCAAAGCAAATTTCAAATTGTTATCAATTTGGTGAAGGTTATGGAGAACTAAGTAGGTTTGTGGACATACCAAGTAAATAGTCGATTTTATCTTTAGCGTTCAAGGAATGTCACACATAGAGGATCTTAAAAACAAATTGAGAGCCGAAGTTATGAAGTTGACTTTGACTTATAGCATCTCCCCTTCTAGCTAATAAATTTTTCACACCATGTGTCGTCCATCTCGTATTATTTTTGGATGGAGCGAGTATGTATTTCCAAAAGTCAGTAGGACATCCACTATGATAACCTGTTAAAAAGTCAACAAATTTTTCACACCATGTGTCGTCCATCTCGTATTATTTAAAACCAAACCCTAAGCTGAAATAAACACTCAAAATGTTGAAAAGCGCCACCAAAACAATGACAAAACATCCATGAAAGGATTGTGGATCAATGCACGGTACATAGGTGCGTTTGATAAGAATGATTTGACGGTTGGATATAAATTTATTATAGCTTTGGTGTTTGGGGTTGGCTACAAGAATATGGCAAATAATGAAATAATTATGTGTTGAGTGGTTGTTATTAAGGGTGTTTGGCTGCGCTTATTTGAGGAGCTTAGTATCATACTTTGGTATTTGAAAGCAATCCATCCGTTTAGTTTTTGTTTTGTTAACAATTATTGCTGCCTAAGAAACTTTTTAATCTGCAACTAATATTTTCTGAATAGTTGTATGAACGTAATGATTGAGATGGTAAATATATACATACTTGTTCTTAAACAGCATATCACCACAACTCACAGGCAAAATTACTTAGTTTGATCGGTAAGCCCTTAAAGTGCTATTTGAGATACAAAATTAAAATTAAAACAATGGTAATAAAATGTAATAAAATTACTTGTTCTTAAAGTGATATGTTTCTACTTATAACACGTTACAATGGTAATAAAATGGTAAAACATGGCAAGTGCTTTTAAGATTAATAGACTTAACCCTTTGATTTAGGAAAGTGTGTTTATGTTTGATACACTCAAGTTTTCAAAATCAGAAACTATGAACTAAAAGTAAGAAGACACAGCTAGGATATGTTCGAGAATAGAGATGTAATGATAAGAAGGTTCAGTATTTACCGGCCTCTGCATATTCATTAGTTTGCTGATCTCCTCTGGGACATCAACTGCAATAGCCACATGGCAAAAACAATGAGTATAGGTTACAGTGTTACACGGTACAAATTGTCTGAAGATGAATCATTTAAAGATACTACAGGAAAAAAAAAGGGAAATGATGAAAGTAATTCACTGTCAAAGAGAGACCAACTGTGAGCTTATGCACTTCACTATAGTTTGTGATAGCAGTTGCAACTTACAACAGTTACAAATGTCTATTCTATGTTTCAAATTGAACCCAGGAAACTTCTTCGCAATCCATCATGCTTCTTCGCAATTTCAACTTTTGTTTAACCAAATCATATTTATACTGGATCAATCCTAAATTCTAAGAGTTGAAACATATGAAATGAAGACAATCAGCTTTTAAAATCGTTTAAAGTGGACAATTTTCTCACTATGAAACCTCCTGAATAACTACATACACTTGCGAATAGAGTTGCATAGTTTGAATAATTAAAGACAAGTTTGCTTCATCAACATTTTCCTTTACTGGTCAACATTTTTTCAATTTAACTTTCTTTGATTTGACTTGTCAAGGCCAACAAAATCATAACTCTTGGAGAAAAAAACAACTTTTAATCACGAAAAATATAACTCCAGGAAAAAACATGGGAATAAAGAATGTGTCAGATTAAACGTGTACCATTGATAAAATAAATGATATTCCATAAAATAAAATCATTACCTAGTTTGTTGTGCGTTAGATTTGTCCAGCTCTAGAACTTCATCACGAAATGACTGTCTCAGCAATCACACCAAGTCAGTGCATTATACATTACACATTATGTAACAGGCCTATGGTTTAACTCTGTGAATCCAGGTTCCTAAACATAACCAGTAAACCTCCAACAAGGACAGACAAGCAAACTTGAACTAGAACAAAGAAATATACTAGCACAACCCATAGTTCCAAACACGGTAGCTACAACCAAGACTCTATTAATTGATCCATGCACCAAATATTTAATAAGTGAATACTGATTTCATTGCTTTAATCTATAGAACGATGATAAAATCAGACCCTGGCTGTTATCTAGGATAAACCACAAGCACTGTTATGGCATATCCATAGCATTTTGGACTTGGTACTAGTGCAACTCAAACATGATACACACCCATATTATTCAGGCCAATACTTCTACTCAACCCATGTAAATACACGCGATAGTTTATCCATTTCACTGTATTTTATGTTTAAAACAGTGGGATCACTTACTAGTAGTTAATACTGACGACCACTTGTCATCCATGCCATCTATTTACATCTGCAATCAGGTTTGACCTACTTTTTAATTTCTTGTCGTGTCATTTCTTAACCAGCTCAACTAACTTCTTGGCCAGTAGTGGACACAAAACTATTAGTTATATGGTGCATTTCATTGAAACTAGGAAGAGTTGCAATGTGAAACTTTTGTACAATGGCATTTCATTAAAATCAGGAATTGTGACACAATTTCACATTACAGAGGAAAAGTTCATGTGGTTCAAACGCACCCCGGGAACCCCTTGGTCCGTTTTGGGATCTACTTCAAAACCCTAAGCTCATCCCTTTAGAATTTCAACAATTTACATCTCTTGTGTACATTTCGCATCACACCATGTGCATATTTGTAAACTATCCACTAAACTTACCTGCAAATCAAATTTACACCATGTGCATATTTGTAAACTATCCACTAAATTTACATCAGTTATTTAGTGATAAACCAACCTCAAATAAAAGAGTTGCCATATAAGCAACAAACATTTCATAAAACACAATTACCAAAACAGACTAAACAAAGTATTCAATATACGAGTATAATATTAGTCCCAAGTTTTATCAAAACGATCATTTGCAAAATTATAAAAAAAGAAAAAAAATACACAATTAAATATGAAACAAAGATTTGTAGACAGGGTATGTGCCTTTAATATACCATCACGTAAGGCAACAATGTCTTGGACAAACGGTGGGCTTTTGAATCAACGTTCTTGCTAGCAAAACATCTCATTTTATTTCTCCCTCGCCACCATTGATTATTTTTATTAATTGCAGATGGAAGTTCAAATTAATTAGGGATAATTGTACAGGTTTTGTTGAAGGTGGAGTGTTTTGAAGAAGGGAGATGATTTGACATTTGCACACTCCACTCCACTTTTTGATTCAAACGCTCTAAAAATATGTCTTTGAAATTTGTACCCTTATACAATCCACACCCATTTTATACATACAAATTTTACATCTATACGTGTCAAACAAATATAGGTAGTGGAAAAAAGAAAGATAAAATTTGATAGAATGTGATTGGTTTAAGTTACATTCCACAAAAGGAGAAAGTGATGTAGGGGTATAAATGTCAAGACATATATTTTAGAGTGTGTTAATCAAAAAATAGAGTTTACAAATCACCCCCTTTGAGAATAATAACTACCATTGATTATTTTATCCTTGATTATTTTATACAAGGTGTCAGGATCGGGATCTTACTTAGGATCGTTTTTGGCTTTGCAAGATCGTAATCGTAGGATCGGATCGAGATCGTAAGATCCTATGAAAACATATATATTTTTGTATAAGGTTATTTTTTTACATTTCTATATGTTTTTATATAATATTTTATATAATGAGCATTTACATATATCCTAAAAACACTTCAATATTTACATTTTTTATCCAAACACTTTTTAATAGCATTTTACATCATGCATTGATAACTTGTGTTTTGAAAAAATATTTAATTTTTCAAATTTTATTAGGTATATATGTGAAATTCCTCCTTATATGATAAACGAATCTAAATGGATGATAAAAGAAAAAGTTATATGTTCAATTACCATGGTAATAGAACATTAGATATATTGTAATACATACTTGCACAAAGCTCATTCATGTTTCAATCGATAAATGAATTATTTGAATAAAAAAATATACTACATACGTGCACCTACTTCATGTTTAAATCATTAAACGATTATGGATAGAAAAAAATATGAAACCGTCTTGATGAAAATTTATAAACCTTGGCCTAAATTACCAAAAGTCCAAAATAAGGTCATTCTACGATCCTACGCGATCCGATCCGATCCTACGATCCTATCTACGATCCTACGATCCTAGTTGAATCACGATCTTGTTATGATCCTGGTCGTTTTTTTGTGTGGGATCGTAGGATCGTACGATCCTACGACCAGGATTGCGATTTTGACAACCTTGATTTTATATAATCGTCGGTAGAAGTTAAATACGTGTGTATACTTATCAATTTTTATTTAGTATACGAGAGTATACACGGATTATTTAATAAATTAAAGTATATATCCGTTGTCAGGACATGAACCTGGGACTCCTTGGTTAGGGGAGCTGAAACATCGATTGTTTGAGTTGTAGGTAGAGTGTTTTGAAGAATAATAACCACCATTGATTATTTTATATACAAAAATGATTGTTGTGCCTACTAATCATGTCTAAAAATGTACCTAATGATTTGATTGGTTAATTTAAAAAAATGATTGGTGGAAATTTGGAGAGAGGAAATGCATAATAGAAATGTACAAGTGATTTATGCATTAGGTATGTATTTAGGCATGTGTTGTAGGTTTAAATAGCACTACTCTTTTATATAATCGTCGGTAGAAGTTAAATACGAGTGTATACTTATCAATTTTTATTTAGTATACGAGAGTATACATGGATTATTTAATAAATTAAAGTATATATCCGTTGCCAGGACATGAACCTGGGACTCCTTGGTTAGGGGAGCTGAAACATCGATTGTTTGAGTTGTAGGTGGAGTGTTTTGAAGAATAATAACCACCCTTGATTATTTTATATAATCGTCGGTAGAAGTTAAATACGAGTGTATACTTATCAATTTTTATTTAGTATACGAGAGTATACATGGATTATTTAATAAATTAAAGTATATATCCGTTGCCAGGACATGAACCTGGGACTCCTTGGTTAGGGGAGCTGAAACATCGATTGTTTGAGTTGTAGGCGGAGTGTCACCCTTGATTATTTTATATAATCGTCGGTAGAAGTTAAATACGAGTGTATACTTATCAATTTTGTTAATACAAATATTCGCGCAAAAACGATATTTATATTTAATGATCTTCATGTTTTGATAATAACAAATATAATGTCATACTACGTAAAAGTTTACGTAAAAAAGTTTTATATTATCGGGAAAAAAAAATTACTTGACCCAGACAAATCACAGTACGGTTCCTAATATGGCATATATTAAACATGATTTAATAGATCAAAGAAAAATATTATCATTA
Source organism: Tanacetum coccineum (assembly GCA_026074375.1). Lineage (NCBI taxonomy): Eukaryota > Viridiplantae > Streptophyta > Magnoliopsida > Asterales > Asteraceae > Tanacetum > Tanacetum coccineum. Next base: position 22,203 of record BQNB010022792.1, on the reverse strand, counting down.
GCAGTACATTCTTATCTAATAAATGATTAAGAGTTAACACAACGATTAATTAAAGCTAGTTATATTAATCATGGGTAAACAAAATGAAATTAACCATAAGTGGAAACAATCTTTCGAAATCTTTCCAAATCTTCTTAAAACTAGACAATCTTTCCTTATTGTTGATAAAAATAAGTCTCTCTAGAAGAAACTATTAAACTAAGTTTTAATAAGTACAAAACAATATTTATGTGATAGATTTGGGGTTGTCACAAAAGAGACAAATGCTGTCCCAGCTCTAGCCATAGATCCAACCAAATACACAGGATAGGATCCAAGGTAATGGGAGATCCGTGAGGCGCACATATCACACCCCTGGGACAGAATTGAATATTAAAAAAGGTTGCCTATAAATTAACAACCAACAACTTTCATTTATTATTACAAATCTTGACAAAATATTCTCACGACATGATTTTATCTTATTTATATATTCTTTGATCATTATTACTTGTTACATAATCCATTACAAGTGATAAACTCAATCACTCTTATATTGAAGAACACTCACGAAGACGTCAATCTCAAGGTGATTATATAGTATAGATAGTGACACTCACAAAGTTTTGTTGATAAGCATACATCTTGTAAAATCTTTGTGATGTGATGTTGTGTGTATCATATGGTAAGCTATACTAATTATTTAGGAGCCATAAAATAACCAAGTGAGTTAGATTGGTTCTATCTCAGAAGTAGAACTCGCTATTTTAGTTATTAACGGAAAAATGTGTAAGCGGGGGGGGGCGTGTATGTTTTCTCCGCCTCAATGGAGCTTGTTTAAATAGTGAAGAATAACACTCAATTTTTTGGGTACTTGGAGAGTGGAGTAGGGCGAAGAGGAGCTTCGTAGCCGAACCACTATAAAAATCATTGTGTCATCGGTTTGATCTTTCTTATCTTTACTTGTTCATATTTCGTAATCGTAAATTTACTTATGCAACGCTATCAAATACACTTGTTATATCTCTATGGAATACACTTAAGTCGCGGACAATCTAATTTTTTACATTTAAAAACGGTAAAAACTATTCAACCCCCCTTCAAGTTTGCACAATTTGTGTCTCAGAAGCAAGTCCGCTCAGATACTTAAACGTATATGTACATTAACGCGTGTAACCGAAGCTATGATTACGGATAAATATCTAAAGTGCAGATCTATGCAAAGACCACCTCGTTTTGAAAGTGATCATTTATTTATTAAAAAAATAGATTTGAAACTTATATGAAAGCAAAAAGTTTAGATCTTTGGCATATTATCTTGAATGGAGAAATTCCTACCTGTTTGCCAAAATACATTTACCCCAACATTTTTAGTAGGATTGTTCCTTTGAAGAACAGATCCGATGATCTTAGAAAAAAATTTGCTAAAAATAATGAAAGCCAATAGACTAAGAAAGAATTTTTGTATGAGTAAAACAGCTTTTATGTGTAAAACGGCTAAAGATATTTGGCAATCGTTGTTAATCACACATCAAGGTAATAGCCAAGTAAAGGATAATAAAATTGATCTTCTTGTTCAACAATATGAACAATTTACTATCCTTGAAGAAGAATCTATTGATAGCGGTTTTGCTAGATTTAACACTATTATTACTAGTCTTAAAGCTCTTGATGAAGGTTTCTCTAGCAAGAACTATGTTAGGAAGTTTCTTAGGGCTCTACATCCTAAATGGAGAGCAAAGGTCACGGCGATTGAAGAATCGAAAGATTTGTCATCACTAGCTCTAGACGAGCTTATCGGCAATCTAAAAGTACATGAAGTAGTCATGGAAAAGGATTCCGAAATTTATAGAGGCAAAAAGGAAAGAGTTAAGTCCATTGCCTTGAAAGCTAAGAAAGAGTCTAGTGATGATGAAACTTCGACATCCGGAAGCGATGACGAAGAATATGCTATGGCCGTAAGGAACTTTAAAAAGTTCTTTAGAAGAAAGGGTAAATTTGTTAGGCAACCAAGAGAAGAAAAGAAGTCATTCCGACAAAGAGATGAGAAGAAAGGAAAGAGTGACCGGAAATGTTTTAGATGCGGTGATCCAAATCATCTCATTGGCGATTGTCCAAAACCATCTCGCAACAAAGATCAAAAGGCCTTCATTGGAGGTTCTTGGAGCGATAGCGAAAATGACGCCGAAGACAAAACCAACGATGAAACTTGTCTCATGGCTCAATCGTCGAATGAGGTAACTCTTAACTCTTCTCATTATAGTGATAATGCATCTTCTCTTGATAATGATAGTATGCAAATAGAATACGATAACTTATGTGAAATTAACTTAAAAATCATTAACAATAATAAAACTTTGAAAACTAAAAGAGATCTTTTAGAAAAAGAAATTTTAAAATTGAATGAGAAAATTAAGAAACTTGAGAGAAGTAAAGAAGTTGAGATTGCATGTAAGTCATGTGAGGAACTTAAATCGGAAAACGCCAAACTTATAGAAATTCAAGTTAAATTTGTTAAATTTGATAAAAGTGTTAATTCATTAAGAGAAATGTTAAACAATCAAAAGTCACCTAGTTGCAAAATAGGTCTATGATTTTATAGCGATAAAGCATCAACAAGCGGAACTAAAACTATGAGTTTCGTTGGATCGTCCGCTGATAAAGGGACGGACGAATCCACCATAAAGGTGCACGGATCCACCTTACCTGGATCCGTGAGTCGCAACTATGGCGAAAAAGGGACATAACACGTTTTTAGTCCACTTATGTCTTCTAGATCGGATTTTGTTATTACTAGGAAGAAACTAATACATAATAGCATTGATAAGTCAAAGAAACCGTCTTTAAAACCGTCACCTAAAAGCGATATAGGTTATGTCAAAATCGAGTATAGATCGAAAACACCTCCACCTAGAAAAAACCTATCTTCTCAACCAAGATACAACACACCTCAATCTAGGATAAAATCTAGACAACCAATTCATCAAAACTTCTACCCTATGAATTGGAACAGCCAACAAAATTAAGGCTTCGTACTTATGGGAAATTGTATCCCATTTCGATATCCCAATCAATTGCAACAAATGCAAGGGATGTACAACACTAACATTTTCGGACCCATAAGATATTGGGGACCAAACACTTGAATTTGTTTTTGTTGAAATAGGTATGCTTGAGAACATGCTTGGAACCGGATGAGTGGATCAAAGATAGTGGTTGCTCCAAACATATGACCGGTAACAAGAGTTTATTCTCTACCTACAAAGCATATGATGGAGGTAATGTTGTTTTAGAAGTAACCTAAAAGGAAAGATCATAGGCAAAGGTACAATCTCTAATGACTCTCTTACTATATCAAATGGATGTAAAAAGTGTTTTTCTAAATGGTTTTATAAACAAAGAGGTTTACGTTGCTCAACCTCCGGGGTTCATTGATTTTTAAAAACCAAACTATGTTTATAAACTTAAAAAGGCTTTGTATGGTCTTAAGAAAGCTCCCAATGCTTGGTATGATAGACTAAAAGAATTTTTGATAAAACACGAGTATTCAATAAGAATGGTCGATAATACACTTTTTACTAAGAAATCAAAGTCACATCTTATTATTGTTCAAATATATGTCGACTACGTTATATTTGGTTTCACGAGTCAAAACTTGTGTGATGATTTTGCGAAAATCATGCACGACGAGTTTGATATGAGTATGATGGGCAAGTTGAACTTCTTCTTGGGTCTTCAAATCAAACAAATGGAAGACGGAATATTTTTCAATCAATCCAAGTACATCAAGGAGATGTTAAAGAAGTTTGGGTTGGAAGATTCCAAACCAAGCAAGACGCCGATGTCAACGGAGATCAAGCTCACTAATAACGATGAAGCCGACTCCATGGATAGCTCTAAATATCGAGGTATGATTAGTAGTTTACTTTATTTAACTGCAAGTAGGCCCGATATTATGTTTAGTGTTTGCTTATGTGCTCGTTTCCAAGAAAATCCTAAGACTACCCATTTAGAAGCCGTTAAGCGTATATTTAGGTATATTAGAGGAACTAGTCACTTAGGATTATGGTATCCGAAAGGAACCGGAATAGAAACTATAGTTTATGCCGACTCCGACCACGCGGGCGATTACGTTGATCGCAAAAGCACTAGTGGCGTTTGTACGTTCATGGGATGTTGTTTAACATCTTGGTTCGCTAAGAAACAAACGGCCCTTGCTATCTCTACGACCGAAGCCGAATACGTCTCCGCCGGAAAGGCATGTCAACAAGCACTATGGATGAAACAAGCTCTCATCGACTACGACATACGCCTCGACGACGTTCCGATTATGTGCGACAATAAAGGCGCTATCGACTTAAGTAAAAACCCCATACAACACTCTAGAACAAAACATATAGAAATTTGTCATCACTTTCTACGCGATAACGTCCAAAAGGGCAATATCTCTATCGAGAAAGTTGCATCCAAAGATAATATAGCCGGTATATTTACTAAGCCTTTAAAACCTGAAGTATTTAATTATTTAGGACTAGAAATGATGGAACTTATCATGGATATTGATTCTTCATCTTCTCAAAAATAATCGTAAACAAAAATTTAATGAAGTAATTAATCATTATTCAAATGATGTTAATTCTCATTACAAATTCCAATTATAAAACTTCTGATCATGAACATAATCGAGATTAGAATTTTATTAGATTAAGAAAATATCAATAAAATGACCATAGATATTTTCGAAATCTACATGTGTGGTCAATACATGAAATAGGGGTGTTCAAAAAAACCGAGAAACCGACGAACCGAGCCGAACCGCTTAATCCGAAACCGAAAAAACCCGAAACCGAAAAAACCGAAACCGAAAAGAACCGAAACCGAAAAAACCCGCTTATCACGGTTCGGTTTCGGTTTTTACTTTTAGATATCCGTGGTTAACCGAACCGAACCGTGCATATTATACATGATTGTTTTCTAACTAATATTCATACAATTGTACAAGTATTAACTATATTATCGCACTAATGTTATTCCATAACGACTTTTTAGCTCCTAATGTAAACATTGTGAAAATATATGTGTGAAAATTCATGAATGGGATCGTAATTTATAAAGGACGAATAAGTATTATTTTGTTAATATGTTATGTACGAATATTTAAATGCAATTATTGTAACGAAATAAATTTATATGAGTTTTATCTACTCAATGTCATTTGATTTTACTAGAATGACATTTAATGCTTTAGACCATGTTATTTTTTATACGGTTAAACTTGATTAAACGAAAAAAAATGGTTAACCGTGAACGGAACCGCGGGTAACCGCTCACTTCGGGTACCCGCATGTCCGGTTACCCGCCTAGTATGGTTCGATTTCGGATAGTAAAATTAATTACCCGCCCCGCAACGAATAGTTTAAATCTTCCAACTAACCGAACCGAACCGCCCCGCGAACACCCCTAGTCAACAGGATACCCTACATTTAAATTGTTGGACCACTTGCCTTTTTCTTCCAATAACATACAACCACCTACATCTCATACCACTCAAGATTGAGCATTCCCGTCAACATCATTTCAAGCCATAATTAAGATAGATCCATACATTTCTTGACATCTACATTCACAATTGTAAGTTTTTCTCAACTAAATCTTTATTTTGAAATACTTATTTTTCTTTCCATAAAAGGAAAAAGACTTGAAATAATAGATTAACTTGTTTTTCCATACTTGGAACTCACATTCAATGTGATTCGCCAAGAATAATTTTTTTAAACTCACAATTAGAATTTTTTTAACAAATATTGTCTATCTACATAGTTAATACAAATAAAAAACGATTACCCTCTCTTGAATGAATCTTCAAGATCTACGATTGTTGTGTTATCTTGACTCATTCGATTTGAGAGATAAAGCAAAATGAAGATGTGTGATTCACTACATCGTGTACATGAATCACACACATACATCATAACTTACTTTTAATATACTTATCTATATCCTAATTATAAATTTATTAGGTTTAAATTATGCTTGGAATGATGAAACCCGACTACAAAAGAACCAAAGCCTACATACCAAAAATCCATCACCAAAGGTCTACTCCAAACAATGCCAAAAGCTCCTTCAAAACTCTTCGAAATCGCTTCATTCATGAAGGAAGACACATTGAATCCTCTTTCACCTTTGGCAACGACATCGTTGATCAATTCAAATCCATTCAATTTGATTGTCTCCTCACCTTAAATGGTCATATTTGTCCTCGCTTCATCATCGAATTCTATCACAAATTCCAACTAATTCGAAATGTGCATGATATGTCTCTTTTGATTGGTTTCACCATTCGAGACAAGGAGTTCATTATGTCACTCTAAAAATTCGGTCAAGTCCTTCAAATTCCATATAAAGGAACATGTGTCTTCTCAAAGGATTTCCCATTAGAACTTTTAAACACTACTCGTGAAAAACATGCCTCTTATCAAACTAATCTTCAATACATTAGAGATGTCATTCAAAACATTTGCATTCCTTCAAGTCATCAAAGTTGCTCAAATCCCACCATTATCCTTCGAGATAATCTTCCTCCCAACATCAAGGATTGGGAACTCATTGTTCGAGAAAATGTCATTTGTGTCGACACTCACAAGAGCTACATAGATGCATGTCCCGCTATCATGCTCCATCGTCTCAAGAACTCTCAAAACTTTAACCTTGCCTACTTCATTGCTAACAAAATCGAGAGTGTCAAAAATAGAGTCAATTGTCCTCATCCATATGGTTTACTCATTACTCGCCTTTACCGATTTGTTCTTGCTATACATCCTAAACTATTTCGTCCTCATCGTACACTACAATTCATCTTGCACTATCGAATGATGAGTTCTATCAATAGAAAGAATGAGAGAAAGAGGAATAAGAGTGAAGAAGCTAAGCTTGACATACCATACCCAATCATCTCCTTTGCTATGATATTGGTTATCCATTGATCATTTCTAAATTAGGCATAACTGATTCTTTAGGAATTATGAATTGCTACTTTAGGATAATATTATGATATCTTATTAAATATTTGTAGCATCCTTTGTGTTAAACTAAGCCATCTTAAACTAAATGTATGCGAATGAATGCTATGCACGCTTGAACTAGATGATGAAACTAAACACTTATTTATCATGACATATCGTATGGATATCTTAGCATAATGATAATTTGTTTTGAGTTTTTGGTGGAAAACCGTAGTTCTAGTCATTTTTGTTGACAACTGCGACCCACAGATCCACCATACGGTAGATCCGTACGTTATTTTGATGGATCCGTGGCTCACTCAGTCCAGGTGCCAAAAATTTGACTTTTCTTGATTTTTAACTTTTTCTACTTTATCTTATAACCATGCTATATGATGCTATATGGATCTTAAACCTTAGGATAAAATACCTCCTCCATATAATCCAAAAACCTTCATGCCAAAGCATGTACCCCATGTATTTTATAAGACACACTTTCATAACTTTGATACTCAAAAATGAAATGTCTACTTCCTCAAATGATTCCACACCTACAATCAAAAGGAAAATCATCCAAGAACATCTCTTAAAACTCAAATCAAATCAAATTGATCCACATATCACTCCACCCGAAGTCGTAGAATCAAGACAAGCTCATTTTCACCTCATGACATGTCAATGTTGTAGTAACTCTTAACGTGAAATTGGATTACTATTACATGAAATGCATCTCATGTTCGAATACATTCAATAACACACTCCACAAAATGAAACACCCTCTCTCCGCAACAAGTTTGATCATTTAATCCCAATCACCAATCATAATCTTCATCTACACATATGTAGATGTTGTACCAACAAATTCAATTAACTTCAAAGCCTATAAGAAGGTGTTCACTTCATTTGCTCCTACATCTAACATCATTTTGGATCTTCAAACCCACCATACCTTCCACACTAAATCCACTCTTACGATACCCCAAACTCTTTGTATTATAAGGAAGACAAGATTTTATCCCAAGATTTAGGACTTTTAGTTGCTCTCTTATCTTTTCAACTTTAACTCTCTTGTCTTATAGCTTTAATGCCAAATTTTATGTTTTATCCCTTATAATGGATTTAACATTATTTTCATTAGTTTTGTTGATGATGGATGTTCATTATGTGAAATGTATATGTGTGCATTTGTGATTGTCATATAAATATTTGCTTGCCTACTAACTTTGTTTTGTAGCAACGCATCCATAGCTTGATTACTTGGTGCCCCAAGCAAGGGGGGGTATACACCAAGATGGAGCACTTACATCTAGTCTTTATTTTGTTAACTTTGCATTCGTTACCAAGTCCCTTAGCATTCGTCAAAACAAGACTTGCAAGGACCACCTCTACAACACTTTTTGCTTCGACAAAAGGGGGAGAAGATATGTAAACTCGTCTACTAAATACTTATTTAGTAACTTTTAAATAAGCACGAGTTTATATTATGTCATCATCAAAAAAGGGGAGATTGTTAATACAAATATTCACGCAAAAATGATATTTATATTTAATGATCTTCATGTTTTTGCTAATAACAAATATAATGTCATACTGCGTAAAAGTTTACGTAAACAAGTTATTTAGTCGAAAGTTTACTTGACGCCGACAAATCACTTAAGGTATGAATATGGCATTATTAAACATAGTTAATGATCAAAGAAAAATATTATCATTTGCATAAATCTTTTCTAATCAAATGATTTAAGTTAACACATGATTAATTATAAGCTAGTTATATTAATCATGTAAGACAAAATAAGATTAACCATAAGTGGAAACAATCTTTCCAAATCTTCTTAAATCTAGAAAATCTTTCCTTATTAGTGATAAGATATTTTCTTCTAGAAGAATCTATTAAACTAGTTTTAATAAGTACAAAACAATATTTTGTATAGATTTAGGGTTGATCACAAAATGACAAATGTTGTCTCAGCTCCACCCACGGATCCACCAAATACACTAGACGGATCCAGGGTATGGGAGATCCGTGAGTCGCACGTATCACTCCCCTGGGACAGATTTGAATTTTAAAAGGTTGCCTATAAATACCAACTTCAAGCTTTCATTTTATACAACTCTTGACAAATATTTTCTCACACATATTTTATCTTTTATATATTCTTTGATCATTATACTTGTTACATAATCCATTACAAGTGATCAACTCATTCCACTCTTTAGTGAAGAACACTCAAGAAGACGTCAAGCTTCAAGTGTTAATAGTTTAGTTGTGTCATCACGTTTGTGATAATCATTCATCTTGTATATCTTGTGTTGTGTGTTGTATGTATCATATGTGTATGATAGGTTAGTATTTAGGCCATAAAATACATAGTGTGTTAGATTGGTTCTATCTCGAAGTAGAACTCGGTATTTAGCTTAGTACTGGAAAAAGTGTAAGCGACGTGTACCGTTTTCTCCGCCTAAAGGGAGCTTGTTGACATAGTGAAGATAACTCTCATGTTGGGTACTTGGGGAGTGAAGTAGGGCGAAGAGGAGCTTCGTAGCCGAACCACTATAAATCATTGTGTCATCGGTTTGATCTTTCTTATCTCTACTTGTTCATATTTCGTAGATCGTTAATTTACTTATTGCATCGCTGTCATATACACTTGTGTATATCTCTTGAATTCACATAAGTCGACAATCTAAGTTTTAATTTTAAAACGGTAAAAACTATTCAACCCCCCTTATAGTTTCCACAAATTTTTATTTAGTATACGAGAGTATACATGGATTATTTAATAAATTAAAGTATATATCCGTTGCTAGGACATGAACCTGGGACTCCTTGGTTAGGGGAGCTGAAACATCAATTGTTTGAGTTGTAGGCAGAGTGTTTTGAAGAATAATAACCACCCTTGATTATTTTATATAATCGTCGGTAAAAGTTAAATACGAGTGTATACTTATCAATTTTTATTTAGTATGCAAGAGTATACATGGATTATTTAATAAATTAAAGTATATATCTGTTCCCAGGACATGAACCTGGGACTCCTTAGTAAGGGGAGCTGAAACATCGATTGTTTGAGTTATAGGCAGAGTGTTTTGAAGAATAATAACCAACCTTGATTATTTTATATAATCGTCGGTAGAAGTTAAATACGAGTGTATACTTATCAATTTTTATTTAGAATACGAGAGTATACATGGATTATTTAATAAATTAAAGTATATATCCGTTGCCAGGACATGAACCTGGGACTCCTTGGTTAGGGGAGCTGAAACATTGATTGTTTGAGTTGTACGTGGAGTGTTTTGAAGAATAATAACCACCCTTGATTATTTTATATAATCTTCGGTAGAAGTTAAATACGAGTGTATATATATCAATTTTTATTTAGTATACGAGAATATACATGGATTATTTAATAAATTAAAGTATATATCTGTTGCCAGGACATGAACCTGGGACTCCTTGGTTAGGGGAGCTGAAACATCGATTGTTTGAGTTGTAGGTGGAGTGTTTTAAAGAATAATAACCACCCTTGATTATTCTATATAATCATCGATAGAAGTTAAATATGAGTGTATACTTACCAATTTTTATTTAGTATACGAGAGTATATATGGATTATTTAATAAATTAAAGTATATATCCGTTGCCAGGACATGAACCTGGGAGTCCTTGGTTAGGGGAGCTGAAACATTGATTGTTTAAGTTGTAGGCGGAGTGTTTTAAAGAATAATAACCACCCTTGATTATTTTATATAATCGTCGGTAGAAGTTAAATATTGCTCCTCGAGTGAGAGATATATATGTTCTTGACATGACATCTTCTGCTCAAGAATCTTGTTTCTTTGCCAAAGCTTGTGATAATCTCAACTGGCTTTTGGCACAAAAGACTTGCTCATTTATACTTTAAAACAATCAACAAACTAGCAAAATAAAATCTTGTTATTAGTCTTCCCTTACTTGTCTACACAAAGGACAAACCATGTTCATCATGTGAAAAGGGAAAGCATCATAGGGCCAGCTTCAAAACAAAACAAACATCTTCTATCAAAAAAATGTCTTCATCTTCTTCACATGGACTTATTTGGACCTATAACTCTTAGGTCCATTAACCATGAAAAGTATACCCTTATCATTATGGATGAGTACTCGAGGTACACCTGGGTATACTTCTTAAAGAAAAAAATTCAAACACCTGAAACCATAATATCATTCATCAAAAGAGTTGAAAATCAAAATGACATCAAAGTCAAACAACTCAGAACTGACAATGGTACTGAATTCAGAAATAGCATTCATGTTAACTTTTGTGATGAAAAAGGGATTTCTCAAAACTTTTCCTCTCCCTGCACACCTGAACAAAATAGTGTTGCTGAAAGGAAAAATAGAACCCTTATAGAAGTTGCAAGAACAATGCTCTCAGGGTCAGTTTTTTCAAACAATACTAGACTGAAGTTGTAGCCACTGCATGCTACACACAAAACAGATCCACCATTATACAAAGACATCTCAAAACTCCTTATGAGGTCTTTCATAAGAGAATCCAAAACATCAACTTTCTTCATGTCTTTGGACGTCTAGTTTACATCCATAATCATAAAGATCACTTATGAAAGTTTGATGAAAAAGCTGATGATGGTTATCTCCTTGGATACTCACTAGTTTCCAAGGCCTTCAGAGTCTTCAACACAAGAAGACAACAGATTGAAGAAACCTATCACAAAACATTTGATGAAAGCCCTGATGCTATCAAATTCTCAAAACCGTCAGTTGCCGACATCAACATTGCTGAAAGTGAAAGATATCCACCTGATGAATATCTTTATCCTTATCAACCTTTTCAAATGTATCAAACAAACAGCAATGATGTGTCCTTTATAGAACCATATGAATGTCCTGAACCAGTTGTTCTTGAAACTGAAGTTTCATCTAACCAAAATGGTCAAACTGATCATAATGATCAAAATGATCAATATGTTCAAAATGATGAAATCTTAAATGATGATCATTCTAAACATTCTAATCATATCAATGATGAACAAATCATTGATAATCTCCCAAACACTAAAGACATTCAGATATCTAAACACTCATCCTCTCCAAGAGTAGAAGATGCTTCAGTACAGAATACAAGTCCAATCGCCAATTCCTCTTTATCCATTCCATCCATGGTCACTCCAACTCCTCAAGACAGATGGTCTCATGATAAACATATTGAGCTGGTTAATATCATTAGTGATCCAGGAGCTGAGATGCTTACTAGAGCCATGGCCAAAGAACTTGGGGCAGCTTCAGCTCATGAATGTCTCTTTGTAGATTTTCTCTCTGAATAAGAACCTAAAAAGGTCTCTAAAGCACTACAACATCCAGGATGGGTTGATGCCATGCAATATGAACTAAATTAATTTACCAGAAATAAAGTATGGACCTTAGTTCCTGCACCTTATAGTAAAACCATAATTGGCTCAAAATGGGTATTCAGGAACAAAAGAGATGAAACTGGAATTGTCATAAAAACAAAGCAAGACTTGTAGCTTAAGGCTACAATCAGCAAGAAGGCATAGACTATGATGAAACCTTTGCTTCTGTTGCAAGACTTGAAGCAATCAGGATCTTTCTTGCCTTTGTCACCTACATGAACTTTATAGTTTATCAAAAGGATGTCAAAAGTGCATTCCTTAATGGTAAACTAAAAGAAGAAGTTTATGTCAAACAACCTCCAGGTTTAGAGAGCAATGAGTTCCCAAACCATGTATGCAAATTGGATAAAACCCTTTACGGACTTAAACAAGCTCCAAGAGCATGGTATGAAACTCTCTCAAACTTTCTCACCGAACACAAGATTGTAAGAGGTAAGATAGACAACACTCTGTCTACAAAACTCAAACTGATGTGATTCTTGTTCAAATCTATGTTGATGACATTATCTTGGGTTTTTACCACCAGTCCACCATCACAAAATTATGCAACAGTTATGGCTTATCTTAATGAATCAAAGATATGATAAGAAAGCATGATGGTAGTACCTTCACCTATTTCATTGGGATTTCAGATTAAAATATCTGAAAGACAGGCTATTTTAATCAACATAGGAAGGAAAATATGTCATGGATTCTTTTTCAAAATTGTTATGGTCATACATACTGCGGCTGAATGACATCAAATTAAGTCCTATTTTTTTATAGCATCATTTATCCCATGTAATTAACCCATTTTGTATAATTATTGCAAAGAATTATTAATTAATCGTTCATATTTAAGAATTTGTAGTATGTTTACAATGGGAGACGCAGGTACTTAAGGTGTATACTACTTATCGAAATGCTTAAGGCACGCTGTTTTTTGGAGTATCAACTCGTATAGAGTTCGCAGAAATCCAGTCTATTGCATATAGGACAGAAAATATTCGTTCGATATATATCTAGAACCTATTATGACGGTATCCAAGACTTGTCACATATAATCTGTATGCGCTCTGTTACTGATTGAAAAATACGTCGATAGAAATATCGCACATCAAACGATTATTAACAACTGTACGTGTTATAATACTTTGGTCAATGTATTAGTAGAAATCAACTATGGCTTTTTAACTCAATATCGTCTGTATCCATCAAGAAGGACTTCGGCTATCTGGGCTACACTTTACAAATAACCACGAAGGATTGGAGACCCAATACACCATATCCTAGAGACATCAATACGTCGTATTTACAATATATTAATAAAATATTCTGGAAGATATCAAATGTGGTCCTTACTCCAAGAAATCCCCAATATGTCGTATCCTACATTGCTCAATACGGCGTATCGACGAGTTTCCAGACTCTATAAATAGGCGATCCTAAACTCAGTTTTATGTATGCAAGTGAATCCCTAAACCACCAAGTCGACCAAGAGACGAGTAAAGGAGCCTAGAAGGTCAGAAAAGAGCCTCAATATCATAGAAAAACTCTTGTAATCTTCGCGCAACCGAATACGTGTTCGATTAAAGTTTCTTTAATTTAATCGTTCATATATCAAACCGTGTGTATTTTTACAATGACTATCGGCTGATACCTTTAGGTATCAGCCATGTATGAAGATCCAATGTTTGGTTTGTTTATCTCGATTGTTTTAATTTATCGTTGATTTATGGATTATGTTTATCCTATAATACTTGTTTATGTGCTTAAGTACACGACCTATCATTCAACTAGGTCTAGTTCTACATATTTAATGCGCTGCAACTTTGGTGTTTTTTGGGCGCAGGCTAAGAGTTCAGGATAGCTTTCCATATTGTAATTTATATATCTAGAATTATAGGATCACAAATATTGACCTATCCTTGCTTTTAGTTTAGTGAGCTTAGTTGAGTCATAAGGTGACCTTTGTATCAACGAGTACGTTCTTATTCTATTGGTAAGGACTCGGACAGTGGACTACTAGTATATAAAGAGCCGTTAAGCAGTAAGTGGGTAAAGTCTTCATGAGCTAGGGTTTAGTAAGAGCACCATTATTAATCTCCTAAGATAGATTATAATCAACAAATGCTTGCTTTATGCGGATGCATCTAATTGTGACAGGATTAGCGTGTCTAGGTCTTAGGAAGAAGTACCACCTAAGTCTAGGAATGATATGCCCCTTCGAGATAAGTCAATCATTGCACTAATAAACAAACTTGCGTTTTATCGGATTATTCATGGTTGATACGTTTTTCTTATATTAGTTCTTGACCATTCCCCCATCGTTTGTTTATATTTTTGTGTGTGTTTATTGCTTTACTTGTCATCAAAACCTTAGGTTAGATACACAAAACCATGCCAGTCTCTCAGGCTAAAACCCCCCTTTTGCATTAGTTTTAGGTAACTAAAATACTGATAGAATTAGGAATTAACGCTCTTGCTCTTAGTGATCGACACCCTACTTACCACAAAACTCCATCCGACCGAGTACACTGCCCGTTAAAGTGTTGTTTTTAGGTATAGTCGGCATAAAATAAATAGTAAAACTTGATACATAAATAACACCTACACAACGACACATCAAGTTTTTGGCGTCGCTGCCGGGGAGTGAAGTAGTTTAATTCTTATTTATTAGTGTTTTAGTTCAGTTTAGTTTAGATTAATTTGCATATTTGTGTGTTTGTTTTGTGTGTTTGATTTATGCATTGTATATTATTGCATATTGTGTGTTTGTGTGTTTTCTTCATTATTACATTTCACTGTAACTTTCCGAGTCGAATACTCAATACGACGTATTCAATTTATTGAATACGGTGTATAATTTTTTTTCAAACCAATACAGCGTATTCGACTCTAAATATCTATACGGCGTATTCAGTTCACTGAATACGGCGTATTAAGCTATTTGATAGTTTTTCTTTCCTAGCGAATTTATTACAGATTAAAATAGACAACCCCAATATTACTATGGAGGAATATATCTGGCTTGAGGAAGAAAAAGCTCGTAGGCGTGGTAAGGTGTATAACTGGGAAACTGCTATGTATGGTAAGATCTGGGATAATGAAGACGTTCACGACCTCGGATCTGTTAAAACTGAATTCCCAGCTTTAGTCTTTAATGACACGTTAACATCTGAAGTAGTATTCTCGTGTGAGCCTACGGTAAGTTCTCTTAACAACGATGAAATCGACTTTAGAATATCGTTTAAAGAATTCGATGATGAAGATTGCACAGTAATTTTTGACAAAAAATCATTTTCTTACAAAATAATTTCTGTTAACGATTTAAAAACGGATTCGGAAAATGATAATGATAAAGTCATTATGCCTTTGCTTTATTCACCCGAGCCTACGGTCAGTTGTTTTGATGATTTAGACTTCTTTAAAGATTTTGAGAATGAATTTTCAGCCATTATTTACAACGATGCTCTAACGTCTAAATTAGATTTCTTAACTGAACCTACTGTAAGTCCTCAACATATCGATGAATTTAATTTGAAAGATGAAACATCATTGTCTAAATGTGATGAAGAGGAACAAAACATTGTATACTTTAATGATCTATTTTCTTTTAACGTAATTTATCCCGATGATTCAAAATCGGATGAGGACAATGATGATGATAAAATCGATATTGAACACTCTTCGGGGGATTTATTTGTCAAACCATTACCTGATGTAATAAATACCGATGATGATGCCTATGCACATGAGTCAAATAAACTTTTGAAAACAAGTCATGATACATCTAATAACTTTTTCAAAACTGAAATTTTTATTAAGGAATTAAATGTTAATATCATGACTTGTAATTGTCTTATCAAAGGGATGTCATTCATTTTCCTAATCAAGAATTTGTATGTGCCATTTGGCATCCCGTTCGACCCCAAATTATTTTATAAGGATGGGATTAAATTGGGGCAAGTCTAACTTAAAGACTTTTCTGTAAACAAAAGTGCTTGCCAGGAGACAACCTGAAATGTAATTTCTAATTTTTATTGAGTCTATCTTCCCAGACTGTCTATACGGCGTATTAAAACCCCATGGATACGGCGTATTGACCTTCTGGACGTTATCTAGTCTTTATTTTTAGCACAGTCTGTACGACGTATTCATTAAATGAATACAGCGTATACAGGTATCAATATGACGTATCCTGGGGAATGGATACGGCATATCGACATCCTGTACATTTTTAGGTATTTATTTCAAGTCTAACCAAATGAATACATGGAGATAGAATTGCATTTGTTTTCTGAGAATTTACACAGGACCTCGTAGAAGAAATATTGATGAATATTGGTAGAGAATTTACAAATCTGGAGATCTTGAAGCGTTGAAGTCTTGAAACTTCAAGGCGGCTGTTCAACACGTGAATTCTTGCTCAATAAAGTCAACTTGGAGAATCTACTAAGCAAATATCAGGGGAGTTTCTCATTCTAATTCTTTTTAATTCTCGTACACAACCCATTCAATGTTTTATCTTAAAATTGAGGAGTTGTATTAATTTCATGTGGGGGATGGAATTAGAATGTTTACTTGTCCTATTTTTCACACTAAAATGCTTAAATTATGCTCAAATTTAAAAAAAATTCAAGCATACTTTTGTGAAATTACTTGATACATAACCTGCACACAATAACCCTTGTTAGATATTGTGAGGATTTAACCTATTCGTTTCCAAATGTTTACCTAAATTCCACAAAATATGAGTGTGCCGGTGATGTAGTAGACTTTAGAACTTGGCTTGGTATATCTATTCGAGACCGCAGTGATAAGTACTATGGATTTAGATGGAGTAACTTGTTTAAATTGGTAAATTTTAGGATTACACCCAAATCGCCTTTACATGTTGCTTATTAACTAACTACACTGGTTAGTTAACCCCCGTATAAACCCTTTGTTTACTCTCACTTTAAGAGTAAGATACCCCTAGAACAACCCGTAGAGCCAATCCTTTAGGAACTACACCAATTATTTGTTTCGTTACACCTTTACACCTTAGCCTACCCTGTTAGATTAAGTTTATTTTACAGTTGCTAGTTGCTTAAAGTGTAAAGTTTGTATTTCCCGAGTCTTGTGTCAATTTTGGTACGGTTGGAAGAAATTTGCACATCGCAAATGGGAATGTATATTATAGTCAAAACTCATGTATTTTTACTACCATCGCAATTAATGGTACGTCCGAAGAATGAAGGAATTATCGAAGGAATTATCCAGAATTATTATGATCTTGAAGACGGTGAAACTACTCCGAGTTTCGTATATAGTGTTAGCAAAAAAAATCGAAAAAATTAGAAAAATCACAACAAAAAAGAGAAGGAAAGTTTGAAGATAATTGTTTCACAACTACCGAAGGAATTACACGAAGGATCGATTATTCGTTGATACAATTCAACGATGTAGAGTATTGTATAAAGTGAAAGATATCGCCACTTGTCTTGTAAAGTATGTAAAGTATGGGATGATTGGGAAGTTGACTGTTACGATAACGCCAACTTAGGTTGTTGTTTTTTATCTGTGATCAAGACGTTGTAAATAGTTTTGTCTTTATAATGGTAACGGTCAGAAAAAAGTGTCTAACAACTTGTATTTTAGACTTAATCTATTTGTTTCGTAATTTTTATTTAACAACAATTTACTTCTCTTTTCTAATGACTAGCCGCTGGTTTTACGCGAATGAGGATTTGTACGAGCATGCATGTCAATTCCGTCGTTACAGCCATGTATGCATGTCTCAGCTGCCTTGTTGGTTTACGACTCTTGGTGAAAGTTAGAAGGTCCCTACCCTATATCATTCTTCATCCTAACCGTTGGTTAAATTCGAATGAGGATGTGATCGAACACACATGACTATTTTGTCGTTACGGCCATGTATGTGTGCTTCAGCTGCCTTGTTGGAGTGGTACTTCTGGTGAAAGATTGTAGAATGATCAACCCTAAGCCTTATCATACAAACCCATATTTACCTTTATAAACTTGCTACTCCTTAGCTTTAACGGTGGAGATGTGTATCCTTGCTAAGCTTATGATAGAATACCCGTCATGATCTAGCAATTGAGCGAATTAGTTACATGTTACCACATAGATTAGTTGAGTGATTTGAGTGTTTTCATCTTCCTATTTCGTGATGTGTTTGGTTGTGTACTTGTAATAGATCAAATAAATGCTTTAACGGAAAATATCCTTAGGGATACATTTTTATAAACTTCTAAAGGCTACTTGAGGAACAGTAGGATTCAAGTAAGGGGATATTTGATGACATCAAATAACGTCTATTTTATAGCATTATTTATCCCATGTAATTAACCCATTTTGTATAATTATTGCAAAGAACTATTACTTAATCATTCATATTTGAGAATTGCAGTAATTATGGAGTACTTGGTGAAGTCATGCTAAAAGGCACACATTTTGGAGCATAAACGAAGAGTTCGAGAAAGTCTACTGATCTGACAGAAAATACGCCGTATTATTCTAGACCTATACGACGTATCCAAGACTTTGACGAATCAATGCTTGACTTTGAAGAATACGCCGTATCCACATCAATGATACGCCGTATATAATACTTTGGTCAACGAAGAAGAATCAACTGGTTTTACCTTAATACGCTGTATCCATCAAGAAGATATGGCGTATCCGTGCCTACACTTCACAAATAACCATGAAGGATTGGAGACCCAATACGCCGTATCCAGGAGACATCAATACGCCGTATTCACAATATAGTAATAAAATATTCTGGAAGATAACAAACATGGTCCTTACTTTAAGAAATCCCCAATATGTCGTATCCCACATTGCTCGATACAGCGTATCGACGAGTTTCCAGACTCTATAAATAGACGATCCTAAACTCAGTTTTATGTATGCAAGTGAATCCCTAAACTACCAAGTCGACCGAGAGACGAATAAAGGAGCCTAAAAGGTCAGAAAAGAGCCTCGAGATCATAAGAAAACTCTTGTAATCTTTGCGCAACCGAATACGCGTTCGATTAAGGTTTCTTTATTTTAATCATTCATATATCAAACCGTGTGTATTTTTACAATGACTATCGGCTGATACCTTTAGGTATCAGCCATGTTTATGAAGATCTAATGTTTGGTTTGTTTATCACGATTGTCTTAATTTATCGCTGATTTATTGATTATGTTTATCGCATGATACTTGTTTATGTGCTTAAGTATGCGACCTATCATTCAACTAGGTCTAGTCCTACATATTTAATGCGCTGCAACTTCGGTGTTGTTTGGGCGTAGGCTAAGAGTCCGGGATAGCTCTCCATATTGCAACTTATATATCTAGAATCGTAGGATCACAAATATTGACCTATCATTGCCTTTAGTTTAGTGAGCTTAGTTGAGCCATAAGGTGACCTTGGTATCAACGAGTACGTTCTTATTCCATTGGTAAGGACTCGGACAGTAGACTACTAGTATATAAAGAGCCGTTAAGCAGTAAGTGGGTAAAGTCTTCATGAGCTAGGTTTTAGTAAGAGCACTATTATTAATCTATTAAGATAGATTATAATCAACAAATGCTTGCTTTATGCGGATGCGTCTAATTGTGACAGGATTAGCGTGTCTAGGTCTTAGGAAGAAGTACCGCCTAAGTCTAGAAATGATATGCCCCTTCGAGATAAGTCAATCATTGCACTAATAAACAAACCTGCGTTTTATCAGATTATTCATGGTTGATATGTTTTTCTTACATTAGTTCTTGACCGTTCCTCTATCGTTTGTTTATCTTCTTGTGTGTGTTTATTGCTTTAATTGCCATTAAAACCTTAGGTTAGATACACAAAACCGTGCCAGTCTCTCAGGCTGAAACCCCCCATTTGCATTAGTTTTAGGTAACTAAAATACTGATAGAATTAGGAATTAACGCTCTAGCTCTTAGTGATCGACACCCTACTTACCACAAAACTCTATCCGACCGGGTACACTGCCCGTTAAAGTGTTGTTTTAGGTATAGTCGGCATAAAATAAATAGTAAAACTTGATACATAAATAACACCTACACAACGACACATCAATGGGTCATCAGTGAAAACTCTAATGGTACCCCCTAACAAGTTAGGACCTGATCTCAATGACAAAGCTTTAAATGAGACTCGGTATAGAGGTATGATTGGATCACTAATGTACCTAATTACAAGCAAACCTAACATTCAATTCTCAACTTGTCTCTGTGTAAGATATCAAGCAAATCTTAAGGAATCCCACCTTATTGTTGTCAAGAGAATTTTCAGGTACCTAAAATGTACTCCCAGTCTTAATTTGTGGTATCTAAAATGTTCAGGTTTTGACCTAAAAGGATACTCCGACTCTGACTATGCTGGATGCAACATGGATAGGAAAAGCACCTCAGGTGCTTGTCAGTTGCTAGGAGGCAAATTGGTGTGCTGGAGTGCTAAAACACAGCAATCTGTAGCTATGTCCTCAGCTAAAGCTAAATATGTAGCTGCTGCTGGATGTTGTGCCAACATATTATGGATGAAAAATCAACTTACTGACTATGATATCATTTATGAGAAGGTACCCATATTTTGTGATAACACAAGTGCTATTGCAATTTTAAACAATCCAATTTTGCACTCAAGAACAAAGCATATTGATATCAGATATCATTTTATTAGAGATCATATTCTAAAAGGGGACATTAAATTACATTTTATTCCTAATCAATATCAATTTGCTGATATCTTCACCAAGCCTCTGGATGAGCCAACTTTCAAAAGATTGATTGTTGAACTAGATATGCTGAAGATCGATTCAAAACCTGAAGCCTCAGTACTGACTGAAGAAAACTGAAGCTTCAGAGATTTCATCACAAAACTGAACAAACTTTCAGTTCAGTTTTTGTACTTAACCTTTAGCTTGCTTAACCAAAGTAACTGAGCAATCACATATGTCTCATTCATGAATTTGCATGAGCATGTGCGGTTTTGTCACCTTCGTTGGAGCACATATATTAGTCAAGTCAATAACTGAACAAAACTGATTTATTTAGTTTAGTTTATAAAATAATTTTATATAATTCTTCAGCTGTCTCTCGAGTGAAGTAACTGAGCAATCACATATGTCTCATTCATGGATTTGCATGAGCATGTGTGATTTTGTCGCCTTCGCTGGAAGATTGATGATGACGAAGATTACAATAATTGTTTCAGCATGACATAACACCAAACCTGAACCTAGTCCAACTTTTTCATACATCAATCTCAAGGTTAGCTTTAAAACAAATGTGTCTTTCAAAAGTAATATTATTTTATCAAAATAATTTCCTTTTCAAAGAAGTTGTTTAATTAAAATATAATAAAAGAGGATGTCCAAAAGTTAGAATGACCTCATCATCTTTCTCTCACCTACTTTTGTAGTTGAATAGACGGCTGTTCACTGTTCTAGGTGTCAGATGCATGCTTTGCTGACTTTCATTAAATACAAAGTTTAGCACACATGTTGAAAACAATCCCTAAACATTCCCACAACTTCATAACCTCAAATGATAATTACAAATTCTCAAAGAATTTTTTTTAATTTCATCAATCATATAAATCACCCAAACCAATCAATAACTCATTCTCACAAATTCTTCAAGAACAAACAAAACACACACCTCAAACCAGATCAAATCTTCAAAACCCTAACCATCCAAAATGGCAGAATCATCCTCACAAAACCTATCATCACCTGAAATCACTCCCAAAGAAGAACCTATCACTCTTGACAAACCCGAGAGCCGAAATCCTTTCTTACCTGCTAGTCAGGTTGA
>BQNB010022791.1:0-62588 GCA_026074375.1 Tanacetum coccineum | reverse complement strand
TGAGCCGATCCATTAACAATTGGTGCATGAACCTTTTCTTTCTCGGTTTTGGCACTTTTGGTATCCTTTTTGTTGCCATTGGTCCACCAATCTGGGTATCCGACAATACGGAAGCACTATTCTTTTGTGTGCCTCGACATGCCACATTCTTCATATTTAAGGTGAGATTTATCATCTTTGGTCACCCATTTCTTCTTGTCGTCATTTCGGCGGTATCCCTTTGTCACGAAGCCAACTCCTTCGGTTTCTCCGGCGATTAAGCCGGTAGCTATGCCCTGTGGTTCATTGTTAGTTGCTCCCAGAATATTCTGGTGAGCGGCTTCCTTGCGAACAGTGGCGTATGCGGCTTCGGCGGTAGGGAGTGGGTCAACCCGAAGGATTTCCCGTTTGATGGGTTCGAATTTTCGATCCAATCCATTCAAAAATTGGAATAGTTTTTTATCAGATCTGATTTTTGTATATGTCTTGATATCTTCTGGGCACTTCATGGGGTTTGGATATGTTCGATCTATTTCTCCCCATACTCCCTGTAATGCAATCCAGAAATCTTCAAGAGATTTGTCACTTTGTTTGAGTTCGTTGGCTTTGACATGCAGGTTAAATATTTGTAGTTTGTCTTTTCCACTGCTATAAGTGATTACCAAGGCATCTCACAATTCTTTTGTAGTGGAATATTCGGTAAGATTGCCGGCTAACACCGGTTCGATGTTTTGGATAAGCCATGAAAACACGATCAGGTCTTCTTGTTCCCATGTCTCGTATTTTTTGTTGGTTTGTTCTGGTGGATTTTCGGTTAAGTGAGATAGTAAGGTTTTTGATCTTCCGTCTATGGCGACTCGGAACATCCGGGTCCATAAGGCGTAGTTTTGACTGTTTAATTTGAGATTGATTTGAAGGTTATCGGAAAGTTTTGGGTTTTGTGGCTGTTGATTGACATTATTTTGCAAGAGATTTGCTAGTTGAATTGCTAGATCAGATCCAGAGCCGCCGGCACCAGACATGGTGGGTTAGGGTTTAACGTTGGTTTATTTGGTAGGAGAAAAAACGTTAATAGATGAAACCAGAACCTGACTGTGATGCCATGTTAACATACAAAGGGGTTTAAACGTTGGTATATTGATTGATGATTTTTACAATAACCTCATTATCAATATTTATACATAAGTCTAAGAGCTAAATAAGGAAACAAAATCAATGTCAATCAATTTGATCCTTGAATTATGGCTCAAGACGTGATCTTCTAACCCGAGAAATGATGATATTTGCTGATCCCTTAAACCTTATCCTTTCTAACAGATAGCATAGTAAAATTCGACATAAATTTATATAGACGGCAAAACTCATTTTTCTTTAAAATAAACTTCATAACATATTTTTTCAAATATACATGTCATTACTTCATACAACACTAATATACATAAAAGTTACCTTTTTACCCTTTCCTTAAAAACAACGAATTCTCATATATCTCTAAAATTATTATTTACATCTCACTTGCATAATATAATACATTTTAATATTTGATATAATCTTCTACATTAACTCTTCTTCTTGGCTTTCATATGAAAATAACCAAATAGATGCCTACGTATCTTTCGATAATATGTTGACATCCTACATGCATGGGATAGTACACATTAGTATTTGACATAATCTTATATACAAAACTTGTAATTGGTACATTCAGTGATTGATTGTGATAAAACCAATTGTCATAGACATCAAATCCTTGTTACTTTCTACTAATAATGAAGGGTAAAAAATGAAGATTTGTTTAAGCAAAAGAAAGGGAATGTTTGATACGTGGAGCTCTAGACATCACTTTACTAATACAAAGCATATATGCATTCAAAGACTTGATACCTTTTTAGTTCATGAAGCGACCCTTAATTTGTGCTAATATTTTTGATACCTTTTTGTCATAGACGTCAATAGTCACAGACTTGATACCATTTAAGTATGGTGGTGATTGGAAAGTGTCATTGGTCAGTATTATGCAAATGTGTTATTTATAGAACCAAATGGACATGGTTGATAACTTGACACATTTAATGGCGAGAAGATGAAAGAAGTTCTTTAAGCTTTTTATGTGATATGGAAACATGAAAGGGTTTTGGTTATAGCTATTATTCAAACTAACAATTATAGTTATTAATATGAAGTCATTAAGAACTCTAAAATGAGCCTGTACGTGTTTCACATAGTTTATATACTTATTACACTAATGCACTCATTTATGCCAAGAAACTTAATTTTTAATGTACACTTTTCAAAGCTTTGATTACAAAACATGAAGCATCCATATTAAATTATTGTATTCAGTTTTTATATATATAAGATTATCATTATCATTGGAATATATTAGTACTATTTTGTTTTTTTTCATACTTTTGTAACTTTTTTGGTTTTGGTGATTTTTCCTGCATTTAAATTCTAGTTTAGATATGTGGGTTTCACTATGATTAATATCTGCATTTAAATTTTAGGGCAAAAGCCATAAATAACTAATATACTTATTTGAATATACCGAAGTTTGTAATGAACTCAATAAAGGTACACAAAACATGTATACATTCAAATTTTAAACAAAATAAATAACTTTTAAAGTGATTTGACTGAAATACCCTTTGTTCTTCAATCTTCATCTTTCCCATACTTAAACCCAGATTCCGGTGAATTTTTTCGGGCAAATCGCATAAAAAGGTACCCATCTTAGGCTCAATGTCAATTAAAGGTACTCATCTTTTTTTCCTCAATTTAAGGTATCGATCTTTGTTTTTGTTGCAACGTTAGGCAATTAACATGTTTTTCGGTTACATTTCTAACGATCGTTATTTTATTATTGCAATCGTTGTCGTCCCTTTATATGATTTTGTTAAAAAAAAATATTTTCTAGATCTGACCCGTCCAAAACGACCCTCTATATCACATTTTCACGACTCGGGTTCTAAAGAGATTTTATGCGAAACGACATTTCGGACAACTTTTTAGTTTTAACCGAGACCTGAATCTCAACAGAAAATGACCAAAATGCCCTTACGGGATTCTGCTGGAACTTATTATATTTTGAATAAAACGGCGAAATTAGACCTTTCGGTTTTGACACCCTATCATGCGATTTTAAACAACAATAAAACCTCGCAGCACAAAGTAAAATGTCCCCATTTCCCGAACAACTTTCATGTTTCGCCGGAAGGCTATAACGGACTCGATAGTGCTCAAATCGGATGTTTTCAAATCTGCGAGCTTATTACATTTTTATACACATATTTTTATACACGTTTTTCTACATGATTTTATCCACGGTTTTATACACACATTTTTATAGACACGTTTTATACACACATTTTTATACACATATTTTTATACACGTTTTTACACACATTTTTATAAACATATTTTTATACACATATTTTTATACACGTTTTTACACACAATTTATCACGTTTTTAAAAAAAAGTGCATAAAAATGTGTCTGTAAAAACGTGTATAAAAATGTATGTATAAAATCGTGGATAAAAGCATGTACAAAAACGTGTATAGAAATATGTGTATAAAAACGTGTGTATAAAAATATGCATAAAAATGTATGTATAAAAACATGTATAAAACTATGTATCAAAACATGTAAAAATGTGTGTAAAAACGTGTAAAAAATGTGTGTATAAAACGTGTATAAGTTTTAAAATCGCATGATAGCGGGTCAAAACCGAAAGTCATATTATATAAGTTCCAGCAGAATCCCGTAAGGGCATTTTTGGTTATTTTCGATGATATCAGTCTCGGGGAGATTAAAAATAAAAATTTGTCCGAAACGTCGTTTCGCATAAAATCTCCTTAGAACCCGAGTCGTGAAAATGTGATATAAAGGGTCGTTTTGGACGGGTCAGATCTAGAAAATATATATTTTTTAACAAAATCATATAAAAGACTAACGATGCAATAATAAAATAACGATCGTGTAGAATGTAACACGAAAAACCTGTTACTGCCTAACGATGGCAACAAAAACAAAGATCGATACCTTAAATTGAGAAAAAAAATGATGAGTACCTTTAATTGACATTGAGCCTAAGATGAGTACCTTTTTATGCAATTTGCCCTTAAAAAAATGTTCTGTCATAAATGCAAAGAAAATATATCTGTAAAGGTTATGAGAAAGGAGAAGAATGAGGGTATAATGGACATTTTATAGTTTAAATTATAATCATGAAGTATTTTAAGGTTTTTAATATGTATAAGAAGAAAATAATAATTTGAATATATATAAAATTATTATATCTTTAGAAGGATATATATGCAATTATGACTTTTGCTTGGATATATACGTAATTATTGGTCTTTGGAGGGATATATATGCAATTCCCCCATATAGTGTAAAGGGTAAATGTACTCCACCCCGTTTACTCGTTCAGTCTTTTGTTTTAAAAATCGATGGAAATGACCACAGAAGTGGTCATTTTGGTGCGTGTATAGCCCCAAGAGATGAACGGTCTTTATGTCGCTTCGTTAGTGATGAGTATTATGGTAATTTCGCAAAAAAAGTGTATTGATGCACCGTTGGTCCCTTACACATGGTTTTTTTACACAAGTACACTTCCTATCACATCATGAATATTTTTTTTACTATTCCCTTCACTTACACCTCTGATCCCTATCATTTTACAAATCACTATATCACAATCACTCATAAAAGTAGACCTACATTATTTTTTTTGTTCATACCCTACATGCAATGCAATGATGTTATAGGACCAGACATGGAAGCTCCGAAGAAGAAAGTAGACGGGCACCACGGAGTGACTAATTGAAGATCTGGAATCGGCTTATGGTAATAATTTGAAGCCCTTTTTCTTAAAGTTTAATTTTTTACAAATGTAGTGTTCTTTAGTTATTTTATTGTCGATTTATGATGTTAATTTTTGATTTTGATTTTCAAAGAATGCACCCAATATGCTTTCGAGTCGAATACATCATGGTGGAAAATTTCAAAGGTGTCCAGGAAGAATGTATTCCGAAGGTCATGTTGACATATTTGATATGGTCGATATCAATCTGTTTACTATCGTTGCGCTGAAGATGATGATTGTTCAATTAGGATATTCAGGTAAGTCTGAGCCCCTGTTTAATTATTATCTTAGACCACTAACTAGTCTAGATGAAGGGTTGTATGCTTTGGCATGTGAGGATGATGTACGTTGCCTGGCTACCCTTGATAGAAGTTTTAAGTTGATTGAGGTCTATATAGAACATGGTGTTACGTCTGTAGACTCGTAGAATAGGCCACCACCACAGTTTAGGGCAACAATAATAGAAGAGATTATTGATAAGCCTCGTAGCAATGTAGCAATTGAACATAGATCTGAAAAGATGTTGTTGTTTACATGGCATGATTCTAGTGAACCAACTACGGAACTTGTTTGTGACTCTGTCACACCTAAGTCTTTGACTCCACATGATTCTAGCACACCTTGTAAGGATTTTATTTGTGAGTCCCTTATAGCTAGGTGTATGCCTCATTGTATGTTAACCTCTCCTATTGGTGAGTCTTCCATCACATATAGAGAATTGAGTGGTGTAGAAAGAGTTGACACAAAAGACCATGTTCTTCTAACAATACAATCATGGTTAATGACATAAACTTGAGTTTTGTCTCACAACAAGCAACTGCTATTCAGGTTATAGAAGATGTGATGGGGCAACTATCATCTGAGGAAACTGAACTGGATGGAGAGGCAGGCTTTAGTGATGTTGCGGGGAGTGGTATAGAAAATTTTGGGTTAAGTCATGTTGAGTGTTTTGGAGTTGATGACTTGAACTTGAACTTAAATGAACATGTGGGCCTAAATGTTTCCCAAATTGAAACACAATCTGAGCTTCATGTGTCTGACAGACGTTGGTATAACTTAGGATCTCATTGTGGCAGAGGTTAACTCAAGAACCCATTATGGCAGAGGTTAGAACTCATGAACCTAGTGTGGAAGAGGTTAGAACTCAAGAACCCATTTTGAAAGAGGTTATAGTTGAAGATTATGTGAGTTCTGGGGAAGATGTTGAACAGGGTATTGGTCAGGAAGATGAATCAGCTCCTAGCGATGGACAATTCTTTTATGATGTTGAAGGGATATATATTGCATATGAAACTAAATATGAAGGTCAATCCAGTGAAGATGCAGGTAAAGATGATGATGATGATGAAGATGATTATTTTTTGGTAGATGAAAAAATAAAATTGTAAAGCCTGATGTTGATGTGCATTTGTTTGGTATTAGCATGGATGTTCTTTTTGGAGTGTTTATCTCTACCTTTGGTCCAATGACATATTTATGTGAGGACCAAAAAATACCATGTGAAAAATTAGGGGGCGTTTGTTTACCTCACATGATTCACTTTAGGATTTACAGTAAAGATTTTGGTTAGATATCATGAGATGGCCCACATGAGTAATATAGCATAAAAAAACAAAGTGTTAGAACATTTGAAATTCCTACAAAAATCAAATGGACAAAAACACTCCAAGTCTTTTGCTGTATAAAAGGGTCGTACTTTTTTCTAAACCCTACCTATTAGCCAACTTTTCAAGAACCCCATATATCTGGTTTCTTGTGGGCCCAAACCAACCCATCCCTCACACCAAACGTGTGTTATGAAGCCAAATCTAGATTTTAGTGTTGAACCCTCTAAACCAAACGCATCCTTAGTCCACTCTTATGATTTAGTATGAAATTTTATCTTAGTTTGGTCCTTTTATAATACTTTGTATCCTTTTGGCCCTCTTAAAAAAAACCAATGAAGGCTTTGCATGGGTCCGCTGCTAAGATATATATTAGTACATGTATCATATTAAGCAGGTAAAAAACTAGTATTCACCGTATACACACTATCAGGTTTATGAAAAGTTCACGTATTCTTATAGGCAGTTTTTTTTTACCCCGTATCATATAAGTCAAAATTGATAAGCTGGGGCTATTTAACGAACTTATAAACTTAATTTATTATGTAAAAAGTAGTGAGTGGGTAGTAAAAAGGTGAAAAAGGTAGGAGGAGTATTTAAGTAAAGATTTGAAATTAAATGGGGCTTCAAACACTTACTGGTTTTAAATTTTTTATACTTGACTAACAGGAAACCACCTGGTTTTCTCGCTTGGCTCGCCACTGAAGAAAACCAATGAAGCTCTGCCATGGGTTCCACCTCTAGAAACATCACTACTACAAAAATGGTCATAAATCCCTGTTGAAAAGGGTCATAGAGCCCGGTTTTGCTGGGGGCTCAAAGGGGAGGGAAGTCTATTCGAGAACCAAATAAAGCCCGGTTTTAGAAACGGGGTCTATTCTATGTTATAGAGCCCGGTTTTGAATTACAAAACATGGCTCTATGTGATATAAAAAAAGTAAAAAAATTAATACATTGGCAGATTTTAGCCATTAGAGAAATTTTCAATGAGCAAAAAAGTCACAGTTTCATCATTCTACATTTCCATCGATTATAAGAAAACACTGTTATCTAATCTTCATCTTTATTTCTATCTTTAGTCCGCCCTTCAAACAGCGACTCTTGTTTTTGAGCTTTCCTTCTTGCCGACTTATAATACGAAGAAGCTCCATATATAAACACTCACTAGCATGGATTAGAACAAGTAAAAATATAAGTCCATATAGGGGTGTTATCAGATCATGTTATCGGGCATATAAAACCTTCAGGTAAATAATGTACCATTTGTCTGATTCAACAAGTGCTATACCTCTCCAAAAATGGTTAATGTAAGAACAAACTTGCACAGTGTTCTTGAACCGTTGTCAAAATCACATTCAAATTTGGCGTCATAGATTCCAAG
Organism: Tanacetum coccineum; assembly: GCA_026074375.1. NCBI lineage: Eukaryota > Viridiplantae > Streptophyta > Magnoliopsida > Asterales > Asteraceae > Tanacetum > Tanacetum coccineum. Next base: position 54,753 of record BQNB010022791.1, on the reverse strand, counting down.
GATCCCTTGTTCAATGGCCAATATGGTCATGTAGATGGATAAATGTCGCAGTCCAATTCTATGGTATTGGTCGAATCTAATTGAAAATTCAGCAAAACTAACAGCAAAACAAATTTGTCAATAAAATCCACAAGTTTGTTCCTCTGCATCAGTTCTCATCTATGGGGACAATTTACAAAGTACAAGGGATAGGTACCTAACACTACCTAAATAAGGTAAAGACGCTTTATAATCAGCTGCACAGATATATGCAAATTACATAAGGTTGCATCAACTAAAGTAATCACTGTTCACCCTTCTTAAACATTCTTAAACATTTCTAATCTGGAGACCTATATACTAATATATACAGGCATATAACAAAATTTATCACATCGCAAGTATTTTAAACCAATACAATATGAGATATATAGAAAGATAGTTTCATTTAAAGAGCAGTCGATGACCTGATTCTTGAGGAGAAGCGATTCACTCGTATATGAGTTTTTTAAGTGGGGGGAGGGGGGATGCTTGATAAAGGAAAACATTGAAATATGTGAAGGCACCTGTATTGCTCGTTGACTATTTTGGCGTCTTCTGCTGATGCAACACTTCTTGATGTTGTGATGTTGTGTGAGATGATGAGGCTCATCATGTGTAGTTAAATCACTTTGCTTCGGTTAGTATTGATTTCATTATCTGGTTTTAATTTGTTCATCTTGATTTTTTTTATGAAGATCTGACATTTGCAGATTTTGAATATGTTGCAGGACATTCATTATGAAGGTCGTGAGCTTAAAGACTCCCCTGCTCCCATCGGATATCACTAAGAGATGGTAAAGATAATTGCATGAAATCTAATGAATCTTTTTTTACCCAACCTCATTCCAGAGATTTGTTTTCAAACATCATAGTTCTCATTTGTAATAGATTCCGAGAGATCAAGTAGAGCCTATTTATAAAATATCTTCTTTTCCAGACAATACTATTTGTAATACCTTCTGAAGACTCGAAAATCGACGTTGACCTAATTGTATAAGCTTAAATAAGTAAAATTTGTTGTCAAGTTGTCAACGATCACCTTCGTTTGTTTAAGATTGAAGATGGGCATCAAGTTTCGACACAGCTTCAGGTCCAAAAAACCTAGTTAATTCATCCTGTTCAAGCAACATAAATTATAGAAAGTTCAGAATAACTACTGAAAATAAGGTATAATACGTAAGAAAAATATCATAATACTTTCAATTTGACATAGCAAAATATAGTGAATGCCAATGACATTGATTTGTATATCCGATACTACAGAATCAGTGACAGAATATGTGGAGAGAGGATGTAGCGCAAACCTTTATAGAATTATTTTCAGATGTAAGCTTCCCGCATTCATCAGAAAGTCTCTGCAGCTCATCTCTAAGTGAATGATTCTCGCTGTTTAGTGCCTCTACTCGTGCTTGCAGCTCTTCACAATTAGTCTGAGGAACACAAGTAATCAGGAAAAGAAAAACATTTAGGTTCCATTTTGCAAACTTTCATCATTGTTGAAGGAAAGATAAATCCTTCAGAATAAATCTATATTCAATTTGTAGGGATCAGTTTGACCAGCCCTTATTACCTAAAAACATACTGCTTGCGCAGCCTTGTCTTGTAGCTACTCTATACTTAGATTGTTTTCTCTTCTGCCTCTTCAGTTCTCGTTCATCCTTTGGATAATAAAGTGGCACACATTAGTTTCTATACCCAGTGATGTATGTTTAAAGTTAATCATGGTCTCTTGGCGCAACACTGGAAATGATCAAATGAAATCACTACCCAATAGTAACAAACAACAAAAACACCAACTTTTTTGTATACCTGAACCCACTGATCAGCCTGCATCGGTGTAGCTACAGTTTGATATGGTTGCATTTTCATGTTCCGAATTCCAGCAGATGGGTTCCAAAGGTCCATCCCCACAAGAATATTGAAGACATCATAACTCAGTGTTGTAATGAGACTCGACAGTTAGTTTGACTTTTAGTTTTCTTCACGGAACCTAGTTCATCTCCTACACTAATTCCTTTACCTATATCTATCCTAAAAATATTAATACTTGAATCAAATACAGTTCAAAATAATTAAAACACAAATATGAATAAATCCAATATATACCTCTCCACATAGACAACCTATCCCACCTCTGTACTGATGTGCGACTTAATAACGGACATCACTAGCACGGAGAACCCACTTGCCCTTCCCAACCAGCCTCGCAAACACATAAAACTCATACCAATGAGAAAACACAAAAAAGTATGACAAATTCGGATATAACAACCTCTATTAATACAAAGTACGAGAAAACATATGAAAACATTATAAACAAATAGTAATTATACAACAAAATTAGGCAAATAAATTAAATAATAACTTTAAATAGCAGTAATATATATGTTTATAAAGTCACACAACATCAATTAACTCTCTTTAATTTGGTCTAAAATTAACCCTAAGTTTCAATTAAGCCTAAAAGTAACAATACTGCAATATGCATATACATACATAGATTACAACTAACCCTTAAAATCAAACATACATTGACCAAAAAATTAACAAATATAATAAGCCTAAATTAACACACACATACATAACCCTAAGTATCAATTGAAAATCAGGAACAACATGGAGGGGATATGACTCACCATTACCAATGGCGGTGGTTATGGGCGAAGGAAGGAACGTCAGTAGATGTGGCAGCTAGCGATGGCATGGTGAAGGGAGGGAGGGGAGTGGAGAAAGAACAAAAGTTGTGAGTGTGAGAGTGTGTGTGTGTGTGATAGAGTGTATTAAAAAAGTTGAATCAATCCCGCCCTGTGAATGAAAAGTTGAATTCAACCCGCCCAAATAAATAGAGCCCTGTTATTAATTAAGGAACATGGCTTTATTTGAGACAAGGTAATAGAGCCCTGTAATCTAAGAACGAAACCGGGCTTTATTATTAAAAAAAATTGAGAACGTAGCAAAGAGCCCTGTTTTCTTAAAAAGATGGCTTTATTTAGGGGGCTCCATTTCACTTTTTTGTAGTAGGGTAACTTGAGAGTGGGAACATCCCTACTGTAAATCGACAGCCTAGCACATGGATGTGATATTACGTAATAGAGATGGATGCATGATTTTGTGCTCAAATTCAAGAATGACGATTTTCCCGAACACTTGTAATTACTTTAAAAAATCATTGCATGATGATTTGTTAAACTGACATACATCTCGTGTATTAGGTTAACTATCTATTTTGATTAATACATGTAGATCCCATGGGAGAGGAGGTGCGACGGGTTAGAGAATAAAGAACTGCGCGCTGTCATTAGGGGCATGGTACCCTTGTGGCGCGGTGATCTTTGTTTAAAGTGCAGTCGTTTAGAAATTATTATTTTTTTATGAACAATAGAGTTTTGTTTGTTTCTTTTTTTTTGAAAAGGCGAATCAGTTTCTTTGTTGATTCAGAATTAATTTTTAGTTTGATTGATTTGTCGATTTTGGATTTTGTCAGATTTATATGAATATGGATTAATGTATTATGGTTTTTTTTTTTAAAAATTAAACTTTAAAAGGTTGTTCGATTACACACTTTTCGCAAGATATTGGTTGGTTTTAAGATAACTTTATATTACGTGTAAATCGATTTCCATATAACAGGATCAAAGACAACGAACATTGATCAAGTTCCTTGACACATATATCCGAGGAGAATGGTTCTTTATCTCATGATGGCGACATCGGCCAAAACTGTTGCGAATGACAATGCGTGTTTCATGAAATAGGTACAAATACTTGTCTAAGGGGTTTGCGGTCGTAGCAATTAATATATTTCTAGAATTCAGCTTTTTTCAAATTCTTGTGTTCTTGTAATTAACGTATCTCAGACCATTGTTTTGTTTGAAACAGGCAAGAGCCTGCCTAGAACTCAGCCTACACAAAATCCAGCTTGTATGGTTCTTGTTAACGGACCCGCAGAAGGAGCTCGTTCTGCATCATGTTGTTCATAAGTAATATCTTAATTCTCAATTTATGTCCCATGTGGTTGTTTTCCTTCATGCATATTGTGTTTGAAACTTGTTTTAAAGTAGCATTAGAATGTATGATCAAATGGATATAGAGGTTTGTTTTCTTTTTTTTATTGTGGTTTCTTGATTTCTTATATCCAGTTGTTTCTCTTTAACCGGAGCGAAGATGAGAACGTAAAGCTTGGAAATGCTAAAAGCAAAGTTAGGCATATCTCTGGCCAGAATTGCATTCATGATAGTCACACCTTCATTCAATCAAAGCTCACGAGGCTTTGGAGACTTTTTTTAGGGTACCATTTTACCCTCTTAAATACTTTCTGTGTATAATGAGAATACAGCTTACTCTAAAATTGTGACAAAAGTTTGGAGAAACTCTGCATAGCTGATGTAACAACATTCAAGTTGTTTCTAATAGTGTTTCTTCATTGAGCCGAACGGTACTGTTAAGCTGTACAGCTTAGAGATTTAACTATGAATCTGACGGACTGTCTATATCATCATCACGGGGCCTTCAATTCACCATGGCTCGTTCTCTATCTTCCCTTTTTTAAGTCGAGTTATCTTGCTCCTTTTTTTACGTACTGTACATATGGCAGAAGGAATACTGGGTTAAATTCTCAAATCCATCTTCTATCACACTTTTGGTTCCTGGTTCTGTTTTCTCATCTCCAAATTGATAGTGTATGGATGTGGTAGTTGCAATGTCTACTAGTCCTTTCTTAAAAAGATGAAATTTTTATCGTTCGTTAATCAATGATGCTAATCAATTTGTTTTCCGAGGGCCAAAAGGTTGCATGCAGAGCTCTGTCCCACTTCATAGATGTATCATAGAGACATTAGACACTTCATTTTGCATTATGTCGCTAAATACGTGTTTAAGGTATCTCAAAAGGGGGTGATGGGAATTGTGAAATTAAAAATCCGCTGATGGCGAAATGCGTAGCGCTAACAAGTTCTTCTTTAAGTTTGCTTGATACAACGAATCCTACAGACTTTCTATGATTCAAACTTAGCTGGTGTTTCACCATTATAACACACGTCAAAATATACCGTGCACGTGCCAATGTATTGTTTCGTTATTTACTTGTTTCAAACTGTCTAGTTGCTTTGTTTTATTTGTACCGACTTTTCAAACTTTTTAATTTGTATAATGATGAAGTTTTATGGTTTGTTACTACATTTACTAGTTTTGTTGAAAGAGTGACTCTACTGGGTTTTAGTGACAACGCCTATGATGTTTATCCCTTTTCTGATACAGAAAAAGCACAGTATAAATATCAAACTGAAGAGAAAACACACAAATATACCTTTGAGCTTAATATCTTTGACGGCCTGAGCTGAGTTGTTGTTTATGATAAGCATGAAGTAGTAACTCAACATATATATGTTGTGGAGATACTATTGCATTGCATCCATGTGGAATTGGTTGCGTATGTTCTGCTAGTGCAACCAAGTTGGTTGGTAGCAAAAGACGCGTACCCATAAATTTTTTGGGTATGCATATTCTTTGGTTTTGTATATCTAGTTGTGACCTTGGCATGTGTGTTAGTCCTAGAGGACATGTGCAGGTGGTAAAGGTTGAAAACACCCTCCGGGTACAATCTGTCATCATCTTCATTCATTGCAAAATAAATATGATAATTTTGTTTACTTTGAGCATTTATTCCGTATCAATACCAGCTTTGCACGATTAATATATTATTGCTTTTCGTTAACAAGTTTTAGCACTTTCTTTATCTTTCGCACGCTGTTTATCACAGTGTGTGAAAATTATATTGTCCATTTTATGCCTCCAAAGATTCATAATTCACAAGAAGGAATGTTGGTTGGCAACAAATTCCTCAACTCTTAAATATGTCTAATGAAAAGATCCGACTTTAGCGTTTAATGTTTGCATCTTTTGTTTCTTCTATTTTGCAATATTTGATGGTCATGGGAACAGTTTTGTAACTCATGCTTTTAATTGCGCCGAAAAATTCAAAGTTCCTACTCCTTTAATTGAATTTACAGTTTACAAGTAACTTGCCTCAGTTTGTCGTACTTGTTTTTCACTAAAGATGGCTTGTAGGCAAGCATGCACCTTGACGCATGTTGTTTATATAGATGTAGTTGAAAAAGTAATGTATGTATTTTAAGAATGCGGACAGAATTCGAGAGGTGTATATATGGTAGAGAAGTAAGGGAAAGCTAACTTCAGTAGTGAGCATTTTGCGAAAGCAACCATGTTCCTTACTACGTGGTTCAAAGTTGAGCAATGTCTGATGTGTAGTGGTGGAAACTGACCTTTATTGGCTTTCAACAAGTTCTACCAAAATTGACCCGTGTCCTTTTTACACAGGATTTTGATTCAACCCATTTATAAGTATATATATGGGTTGAAACTGGCACATAGTTATTTGCAACCTGACAGAAGTGGAGAATATCTAAACATCAGGGTCCAAACCATCTGCATAAGCGCACAACATACCAAATTTTATAAAGCTAATTTGTACACGACCATGATGAACCATCACTATTCCAAACCCAAGCCAACTTTTTTGAGGACCAACAAGTAATATAGTAACAAAGGGCCATCGGACTACACCTATTTGACCCGATCCTGGCAACCTCCACGATGACCTTTCAGAACCTACCAATATTAAGATCTTAAAGATATGGATCCGTCTTCTGGATTTTTCATTATCCTTCCCTCTCCAATCACCCATTGACATGGACCCAAATACCTGCCAAAAGCGAGCAGAAAAAGGGAAAACAAATGTCTAATAATAAGTCTAATACCAACGAGAGTTTGTGGAACATTGTAGTGAAAGAAGATATACGGTCAACTGGGCTAGTAGAGTCAATAACGGATTCTGATTGAAAACAGTAATTTTTGGAAAGTATAATGGCCAATATAGGGACACGATATGGTTACCTTTTTCTTATGCAAAGTTGTGATCTGAAACAATTGATGTGCTAACTGTGTTAGGAAAGGGAGGCAGTAAGTATCTCTTCGACGTATCACCTAAAGCTTTTTTGTTTGACAAAACCCAATCAAACCTCCGATATTATAGTAATAGATTTGGAAATTGCAACCTAAAACTATGGATTCGAAAAATATAGAATAAAGATTCCTACTCTGAACTCATACGTGATGCAGTTGAAGACAGCACATCCAGAGCGAAGTAAATCAGAATAACCTATGTCTACCCGTTTGTTGTGACATTCACAAGTATGATCTGTTTCTAAAATAGATAAAATTAAGTTATATCAAGTTTATACCAGACTCTGACCTAATTGTCTTGAACTCTACATCAACCAGACATCGTGGAATGATGACGCTAACATTAAGCCCTATATCCATCATAAGAGGATTGTATTCCATTCATGTAATTTGCCTATGCAATATGAAAATGCACACTATCAGTACCACACATAGAAAGTAAATAATATGTTTGACTTCTTTTACTGTTGGAATAATGAAATAGTGAGTGATGGTTGACTTACCTGCACAATTAGAAGAATTAATAGGCAACCCAAACGTCCTGAGAGACCATTGAACTAAATAACCTGTGACATAAATTATAGATAAGCCATATAATTTTATTTAAAATTAATGTTAATATTTCTTTATATTAATTATAATTATTAATTTTTAATATTTTATGGATTATTTATACATATATTAAAGTGAATATAATATATATTTTTGAATTAAATTATCAATAATATTAAAAATTTAATATTAAATTAATTTATAAATATAAACATCATTTTATTGAAATATTAAAATATATTTATTAATAAATAATAATAAACATAATATTTTTGATATTTTAGTAATTTTAAATAATATTAAGAAGCTATATAATTATGAAATATGGGATGGGGAGTGGAATGAAGAACATACGTGCCAATGATGTCAACATCAGGATCAGAAGGTGGTCATAAATTAAAAATATAAAAGAAAAAAAATATTAAAAAACTTTTTCAAGTAGATATACATATAATTTAATAATAATTAAAACTTTAATATAAAAATTAAATAATAAGAAAATATCACTAAATATTAAAAAGAAAATTAAGATAATAAATAATTCCAATGGTTAAAATAACAATATGAAAAAAAAATGAAATTACATTCCAAAACATAAATTAGATCATCAAAATATTAACATTACAGAATCAACATCATAAAAAAAAATAATAAATAAAATAACACAATGATACTTAACAAAATAACATCACACCTAAAATAAAAAAACTAATAAATAAACATTCATATAAAAATAACAATACATAATATACATCCAAAAAAATAACCTAAAAAGACACAACTCCCACCCCCGCCAGCTCAACGACTACCACAATCCCCCGCACCCACCCCCACCATCCTTCCAGCCAACTCCCCAACAATACTCACCCCCGCCCAGCAACACAGACCACCGCACCCACCCACCCCACCTCCAAACCAACCGACAAGCATGCCAAACACTCCTAACGAACACCCCACACCCCACACATCACACACACACACCACCCCACCCCCGAACACACACCACCCCAGCCCCAACATCTCACCCACCACTCACCACAAAACCAACACACCCACACCCCCAATAACGCCCCACCCACCCTCACTCCCCAAACCAACCCACCCCCCCCCCCTCCAACCACACCCCACCCACAACAAAACCACAACCCAAACACAACCGCCCCAGCGCAACCCACACCCAGCCCCCACAAGGCACCCCCAAACAATCATCACACCTAATCACCCACCACTCCACCCCCCACGACACACATCTCCAACTCCTCACCCCCGAGCTCACTCCCCTCAACACCAACCACAGCCCCCCCACAAACCCAAACCCCCAACCACCCACCCCCCGAACCATCCCACAAACCCCACCCAAATAACAACACACACACCCCCCACTCACCTCCTGCCCCACCCGACTCTTAACCACCCAACACAACCCCAACACACACGGCCCCCCCGCCCACAATCCCCACCCAACAACCAACACATCCCCCACACCCACATACCCGCACACACCGACCTCCCACCTACACACCCCCCAAAAACACCCCCACCCCCACACCACTCCTATCCCCCCAACCCCACCGCCCCTCCGTTCACCCCCACACAAACACTCCCCCACCACCCCGCACAAGCCCCCTCACCCACCCAACCACACCACCGACCCACCCATCCACACAAAAAGCAAACGACACACAACTCCACTCCACCCCCCCACCCACCACACACACCAGCAACCCTCCACAAACCACTGTCCCTACCCGACCCCATCCCACACCCACAACCCACGCACCCCCCCCAAAGCAGCACATCCCAACGCCCCCCCACTCCACACCCCCAAACACCCACCACCCACCCCCGATTGTGATAATACACCCACCAAACAACCCCCCATCAACCCACACCACACCCCCCTCCCATGAACCCACAACTTCACCCTCAACAACAACACTCCCACACACTACCACCCACCCACACCCACCAACCTCACACAACATCAGCAACCATCCGCCACCACCGCACCCACCTACAACAAACAGCCCCACAACCGACCCACAACCAACCAAACCAACCCCCCCAAACCCACTTTTTGGCCAAACGACAACATCCAGCTCTAACCCACCAACACGCCCCCACCCCACCACACACATACAGCCACCATCCCCAACCCACCTCACACCTCCAGACCCCCCCGCACCACCACCCAACCCCACCCACGCCTACTACACCAACACCCCCGCCACCCCCCCAACAAAACCCACACCACCACACGCAACACCCCACGCAACATCAATAAAACACACAAACCATAACCATCCCCCCCCCCCCCATCACCATCGCAACCCCCCTCCCACAACAACCCCACCCACACAAACAAAGCTACCAACACCACCCACCCAACCCCCCACACCCTTCCCCTGCACATCAACAAACACCCCCACCACCCCACAACCCCCACACCAGCCCCCAATCCCAACCACACACCCCCCCAGATACCAGACCCACACACCTCCCCCCCCAACCTCCCAATCCCACTGTTTCCAACAACAACTCCATACCATACAACCACCAAACCCTCCACACACAACCACCCGCACCAAACACCGCCACCCCCAAAAATCACCACCACAAACCACCCCACCACACCACCACCATCCACTAACACACCCAACACCACCCCACCCCGACCCACACCCGTACTCCACCCACCAGACACCACACCAACCCAACACACATACCACACACCAACACAACAGCCCCCGCAGACAACACCACCCGCGCACAACCCATAACACCACTACCACTCACCCACCCCCCCCACCCCCACCCCCCCCACATTTATACACACCACCCCCCACACACGCAACACACAGGTCCACAACCAGCCCACCACAAACAACAACCCACAACACCACCGACTCCACAACCCAGCGACCACCACATGCAGCCTCACACACCAACCAACATCCAACTACACAACCACCACCCCACCCAACCAAACCCTACCGCACAACACCTACCTCACAACCCCAACAATCACAACAACCCCACCACACGCCACCCTCACCCCCACCACCCAACCACCCCAAGCCCCAACCGCATAACAACACACACCCCCCCACAGACACCACCTCCCCCCAACTCCACAAACAACCACCCACACCCCCACACCCAACAACCACCACCGCACCACTCCCACACCACCTCCAAATCAAACACCCCCTCCCCCACAAACCCACACACCCCAGCCCACACACCCACCCTCCCACACCACCCACCCAACTTTCCACCCCCAACACAACACCCACCCCGCCCCACCCACCCCAACAACCCCAAAGCCCAACAAACCACATCCCACAAACAACAACCAAACCACACAACACCACATACCACAACCCACCCCCACACAACACCAACAACCAACCCCACCACCCACACCACACCCCACCACACACCAAATCGACCACCTTCAACTTCTTTCACAACCCCGCAAACCACACCACCCACCCCACCCACAACCACCACCCAAAACCCAACAAAACTAACCCACCCCCACACCAGACACACAAAACACACCTCCAACCAACCCAAGCCAGCAAACCCCTTACACCATCCGACACTTCCAGACAAAACCCCCAACACCCCAACCACACTCCAACCTCGCACAACACAACGCAACAAACCCAACCAACCAACGTCACCAACCCCCACAACTATGCAACCCACCAACGCTCCCACCCCCAACCCCAGCCCCACCTACCCTACACACCACCGCACATCCACACCCCCCCAACCCTCCAACACCAAGCCGACCACACCCCACCCGCACTCCCCACCCACCACCCCCACTCTCCGAACCCCACCAAACACCCCCCACAATCCCCAACAACCCCAACCGCCCCACAACCATACCACCCACCCTCACCACGCCCTCCAACACAAACCCCACCACCACATACTCACACACCCACACATCCCCCACTCCCCAACACCATCCACACTACCAATCAACACAAAACATAAGACACCTCCCACCCCAACTTCCACAACCACTCCCACCCAATCTCAACCAACCCCCCAACCCACGAAAAGCCACTCCACAATCCAACCCCCCCCCCGCACCCACCCCACATACCAACTCAACACCACCTACACCCACCCACCCACCGCAACCACCATCCAACACCAACCGAATACCCGCCCACACCACCCCTCACCAACATCACCCACACCACCCTCCCCACACCCACGGTCAAACCAAACACCCCACACCCCACCACCACCCACAACAACAACCACTACGCTCTCAACAAAACTCCCCCCCACCACCCCACGACCACGCAAACAAAACCACCTCGACACACCCCCCCACACAACCTACGCCAACCAACCACAACCACGCCAAATCAACCCCACACCACCCGAACTCCCCCACACCACCCAACAACACCAACCACACACCCCACCCCAGACACACACCCCACACAACACAGTATCCCGCACCACCCCATCCGCACCCCACCCCCCATACACAACACTTTTAGAACCACAACCCACACACACAAAGCCAAACCCCCCCCCACCACCACACCCCACAACCAGTCAACCACACCCAACCCTCCACTCACCCACAACCCCCACATCGCCAACACCACTCGCTGAACAACTCAACCACACCTCACGACACACACCTACACACACATCCCACACTTTTTTTTTGACCCCCACCAACACCAACCCAACACTTGGTTATCCCACAACCACCACCCAATCACACTCTGCCATCACCCCGCACCTCCAACCCGCCACAACCACACCCGAATCCCCCCCCCCTCGAGTCAACCACACACAAGCAGCCTACCACCAGCCACAACCCCTCCCCACAACTCTCCATCAACCCCCAACACGACCATCCCCCCATCCGCCCCCCCACCCAACGCCCCACCAACCAATCCCTCACATCCCACATCCCCCACTACCACCCCACAAACGCACCCACCACCAACCCCCCACACCCCTTCCACCACATCCAACCACTCACCAACATCCCATCCCCATCAAACCAAGCCCCAAACACACAACTCACTCACACATCACTACACAATACCCACCCACCCCACCCACCACCAAACCCACCCCAACACCAACACCTCCTCCCTCCAAGATCTCCTCCCGCTCCCCGCACCTAACACACTAAACACACACACAAATCACACACACTCCCATCCGCGCACACCCCACCCTACCCACGCCCAACACCACAACTCACCTGACACCCAACCAACGCCCACACCCAGAACCAACACCCACAGACTCAACGACCCCCAAACCCACCCACAACCCTCACCACCAAAACTCGAACCCCCTCATCCCAACACCACTTACTCCTACCAAACACCCCCAAACCACCACACCAACCTCATCCGACACCCCACCACACCTCCCCAAAACACACCCCACCCCACAAGGTCACTCCACAACCACTCCTCCAGCCACTCAAGCAATCAAACACACAACACCATACCCCCAACCACCCACCACACAACCCCATACCCAACCATACCACCCCCACAACCTCCCCCCCCCCCCACACGCATCATCCACAGCACCTGCGCAGAGCTCCCACCCATCTCCTACAAATAATACAATCAACCAAAACCCTCACCCCCACAGCCCAACCCCCCCAATCATCTTTCGCCCACCCCCAACCAACACGCACACCCCCAACCACACACACCCGACAACAAACACCAGCCCACCCCCACCAACCCCCGCTCCTACTCCCACCCTCAAACAACGCACACACAAGACCTACCCCACTCAAACCCCGCCAACACCACAACTCCACTCCACCCCAACAAAACCCCTACACTTTTAACCTCACACTCCCCCAGACAACTCCACCCCCCACACCCCACACCCACACAACACAACAACACCCACCACCGCCCAACCATTCGCACACCTCGCACACCACGCCCCACACCACCCCAACCACTACAGACATCGGCGTCAAACATACCCCACGCTCTCACACCCCCATACACCAAAACCACCTCACCACACCACCACCCCACACCCCAACTCCCCCACTCACCGTCCGCCAGCCACAACCCACACACCACCAGAATCACTACCCTCACCCACACCCCACACCAACACAAGCCCAAACCCACTCCACCATCTCACCAACACGACCGCAATCCACCCCAACACCACCGCACCAATTACCAAACCCCACTATAAACCAAAACACACACGCTAACATCCCCCCCACACAACACCACTTCAACCACTTCTGCACCCAAACCACACCAAAACCACACAACGCCCATACCCACACCCCACTCCCCCAAACCTATTACAACCACCACTACACGTTCACCTCCAAACCACCCCAACCCCATCCACCCCCACGCAACCCAACCACCCAACCCTCTCATTCCACCCACCCACCACCACACCACCGTCCCAACACCAGCACCAACTATCCACCCAGCCACTTCAACAACCGAACCGACAACAACCACACACACCCCCCACACCCACCACAACACACCACCTCCCCTACCTCCTACAACAACACTCAAACAATCACACACACGCTGCACACATCCACCACAACCAAAGCACAACCAACTCCCGCCCAGCAGAAGCCACTCCTCACAGATCCCTCACAACAAACCATCAACCCCCACCCAACTTCACAACTCACCCCCGAGCGAACACACCAACACCAACACCACACCACGACACCCCCAAACCCACCACCGCACACCCATCACACTCCACCCCCAAACACCCCCACCCTGCGTACCACCTCCACCCCACCCCAACCCCGAACACACCCACACACAACCCACCACACCACAACCCCCCCTTACATCCACCACCACACACACCGCACCCCGCTAACCCTCAAACAACAACCACACCACAATACACACCAACCACGCCCACCAACCCCGAACCAACCCAACCACTCCCAAACCCCCCCCAACTAATCATGCACCCCCAAAACGCTCCCCCCACTCCCAGCCCACACACACGTTCACCACCGCACGCCCCCCAGCTCGAACCAATCGACCTCCCACACCCCCCCCCCCCACCCCCCGAACCTCGCCCCAAAACATACCCAACAAAACACCACAACCCACACCCACAAAAACACAAAAAACTCCCAAGTCCAGACGCCACGACACGAAGCTCAACAGCGAACAAACCCCCCCCATACGCACCACCACTTTCAACCCCACCACCGAGTCTACACAAATCAACACTCCCTAGCGCCCCCCTAGCTCAACGCCACCCCCCCATCCATCCACCACAACCCCCACAACCCACACCCCCCTCAACCTTCCTAACCAGTCGCCCCTCCACCCACCCGACACACTTCCCACCTCCCTCAACCACCAACAACCGCCCCCCACACAAATGCAATCCCCCATACATTCACAAACCACCTCCAAGCGCCCGAAAGAAAAGCAACCCTCCACATACAACACAATCACCCCGCCGAGCCATACCCCAAACCCCACACCAAAACCATCTACCACGCATCCTCTTCAACATAAACCCAACACAACCCACCCCCCCCAACCACATCAACAACCCCACCACCACACACACCACACACCACCACCTAGCAACCAGCGACAACAACCTCAACCCACCACTACACACCCCACAACCAAACCAACCACCACAACTCACACAACCCACCCACCACCACCAACCACCAAAAGCAATCACATCCCTACCACCACCTCCCCACACACCCATCTACACACCCAACAAAACCGTTCACATTCACACGCACCCACAACAAACCCACCAAAACGCCCCCCCCAATCAACAACAACCCTACTCCTTCCAACCCAGCCACATGTACACCCACAATAACACATACCCTACACCCCACAACATCACACACCCTCCACCAACAACTACCACACATAACACACAAACCACTTCTACATTCCCACCACTCAATCCCCAACCGCAACCCACACAAACACACCCCACCAACACTCACCCCAAACTCCCACCCACAATCCCCCACCCAAACGAGCATACCCAACAACAGCTCAACCACACTAGCAACCCCCCTTACACCCCACGCCAACCAACACAACCACCTCTACCCCCACCCCAACCTCCTCAAACCACAACCCCCCACAGACCACACCTCCACAAACCACCAACAACCACCCCCAACACTCCCGTAACTTCCAACCAACCTTCCTAAACAACTATTACAAAACCCCTCCAACTAACCCCCACATCCCAACTCCCCAAAAAGCTAAACGGAGGCCTCACCAACTCCCACATTCCTACCCCCACCCCACAGCACCATAAACCCAAACTAACTCCACAACCCACTGCCCCCATCCACACCACGACCCCCACCGCCCCACGCACAAACAAACTTTGACACCCCCCCCAGCCAACATGCCACAAATCAACAACCCCCCACCTCGATCCACTACACACACCCATACCACAACACGACCTAAACCACAAACTTTTCCGCCACACCCGCCACTCCGCGACACACACAGCCCACACAACAGACTCCACCAACGCCCCCCCCCTACCCACTTTACCCCCAAACACATACACCAGTCATTACCCTCAACGACAAAACCGAACCATATCTACAACCCCTAACCACCCCCCACCACAAACACCCACCCAAACCAAACCCAACACACCGTCATCAGCAACTCAACCCCACCAACCCGCCACCCACCAACCATACACCAACAACCGCCCAAAACCGCCCCCAAATCACCGAACACCCAACCACATCCAACCCCTGACCCCCACCACAACACAAACACACCCACACACCATCGCACTTCGTCAACCATCGACCCAATACCCCCCACCAACCCAAAAAGACACCCCAAACAAACACACAACATAACCAACCGAACCACAAACCAACACACACCCAACTCCCACACACAAACCATACCCCGAACCAACAAAATCCCATCCTGCCCACACCACCCCACACCCCAACCAGACACAACCACACCCCACACCCCCCCGCCCAGGCCACCAGCCCACTTCCCCCAACAGAAGAACCACCAACCCCCCACCCACCACTCCACCTCCACGCCAAAACCCACCCCACCCCCCTACACCAACACCCCACATCACACACCACACCCACCCACATCCACCCCCCACACTCACCAACAGCACGCACCCCCCCAACCCACACCCCACCGACACCCCCCCTTAACTATAACTCCGACATAATTACCACCCCCCACCAACCCATACAACCCCCCCGCCCCATCCCCGCACTCACCCCCCCACCACCAATCCATACACCCACGACCCCAATCCCCTCCACACAACCCCACCATCCCACCTACATCCTCACCCCCACAACCAGACACACCATCCCCCCAAGACGTCCCCGCACCCCATCCCCCACCACCAACCCCCCACAACACCCACCCAACACCCCCACCATCACCCCAACCAACACACACAAAGCCGTATCACTCCTACACCATCCCAACAAACCCCACCCCCCACCCCAACCTCAGATCCGGCACGCAACCCCACCCCAAACCCACGCACCCCCCCACACATCCTCCGACCACCCCCCAACCCCCACTCCACCTAACCACCCCCACACCAAGACAACAACCCTCTCACAACACCGAACACCCCACCTCACCACCCACACACACCCCAAAGCCCCACTACAAGACCCCCCCCCCAGCACCCCAAACCCCCCATACACAATCCCCCCACACCCAAACACCCCCCAACCTACCACCACATCCACCCCCACTATCCCCCCCGCAACCCCCCAAACGCCCACCACCCTCCGAAACCCACAGCACACCTCCGCACCCACACCAACAGCCTCAACACCCACACACCCCAACACCACCCTCACAACAAACACCCACCACACCCCCCCCCCCCCCCAAACATCCATACAACACCCCACCAACGATCACCCACCACCCACTCGCCACCTCACGGCACACACACCCCCCGCACCACCCCCAACACCCAACACCCAACACACCAATCCCAACCCCTCCAGCACACCCAACAGCCCCACCAACCACACCCTCACCACCCCACACTCGCAACCACCCACAGCCCTACCCCCCCACAGCACAAAATTCCCCAACCACCGACCATCCACCACGCAACCTCACCCCCTACAAACACACGCAACACACGCCAAAACACACTTACACACCCTCCCGCAAAAACCCGACCACACCACACCAACCCCCGCACACGCAACACACCACCCAACCGAACACGCCAACCTCGCGTGGACCAAACCACCACCCACCACCACCCCCCAGAGCCCCCACCCAACCCACACTAAACACCACCACCCCCCCACACCCACACCCCACCAACAAACCCCACACCACACTCACCACCACATCCCCCCACTCCCACACCCAATCAGCCACCCCCCAACACCAACCAACCCCACCACACTGACGACACACCATACCATTTGAAACCCAAAACCTATTCCTAACAACCAACCCACCACCAAACAACCCACACCCCCCAATCCACACCTACATCCCCATCACCCAACGACACCCCACAATCCCTAAACACACACCCCAACCACACCCACCTCACCTATCATACTCCTCAACAAACCTCTCAACCAACCACCCCCCCATCACACCCAAGCCCCCATTCCCACACACAACAACACAACCCCCCATCACACATAACACACCCCCAATCCGCGCACCAACGACCCAAGGACACTCGACCCCCCGAGACCGTACCCCACCCCACCACCAACACACCCCACCAACAACCACCAACTTCCCCCAAACCAACCACCAAACTCAACCGAACAACCCCCAACCACACATCCCTCCTACAACATTACGCACACATCAACCCCGCACTTTTTACCACCACATAACCCACCACACACAACACACACTCAATCCACTCCACCACCCCCTCAACCACCCCCCTCCCCAACCCCCCCACACACCCCCCACAACCCACCCACACCACATTACACAGCCGCACCCCCGCACCAACCACAACAACACACCCACAAGCACCCCCATCCCACTTTCACCACCCCCACCCCCCACCACGCCTCTACCGCACCCTCCAACCCCCACATCGCACCAATCACCCACCCCCAATCACACACCCACCCAATCGACCTCACCCACCCCCCAACACGACCACAACAAAACACACCCACCCACGATCACCAAACCCCACAACACACATCACTCCCAAACCAAAAAACCCCAATAACCCCCCCCCAACCGCCCATCCCACTACCCCCCCCCACCCACCGCCCACACCACCCACACCAGCACCCCAACCCAAACAACCCCCACCACCATCACACCACGCGCCACACCAACCCCCCTACCGCTCACCCCAACACACAACCCCCTCCCCCCACAAAAGCCCCAGAAACACAAACCCAACACTACACTCAACCCAACACACCCCCCCCTCAGACCACACCCCCATCAACCTCAAATACTCACCCCCCCCCAGCAACCCACCCCACCCACACCACCAACCACCCAACACCACCCCCCAAAATTCCACGCCCCACAAAACACACCCTCCCACCCACCAACACATCCCACCAAACCCTCACTATCACCAACCCAACCCCAACACCCACACCAACCCCCCCAACACCCCCCACCACCAACCACCCCCCTCCCCACCACAGCCACGCACTCAACCCCCACAACCCACTCCACCCAAACTCCCACACTACCAACCCCCCCAACCCCCCCACCCCATAACCCACCACCCACTCCACACACAACCCCTAGCAAACCACCCCAACCCCATCCCTCCTCCACCACCCTCCACCCAGCCAACGCCAACCCCCCCACACCCCCATTCCACTCACAACCCCCACATCACTACACAACCAACCTCACCACAACCCCCCACCTCCAACCCTCCTCCCCACACTACACACCACTACAACTAACTCACAGCCCCCCCAAAACCACGCCACAAAACTCATACCCCACCCCCCCCACACCCACACGACCCCCCACTCAAAAAATCAAGAACTCACCCCAAACTCAGCCCCACCACCAAATCCGCATCACCAACCCCCCACTCAACACTACACACACACACCCACAACACCACCCCCCCACCCAACTCACCCACCACCATCAACACACACTCACCCAACCCACCCACCACCACACACCTCACACAAGACCTCCACCCCAAACCCAACACACCACCACCCCACCCCCACGCCACACCAACACCCCCCCACCCGATAATATCATTTAACCCACCACCCCCCCCCTCGACACCAACAAAACCCCCCACAACACCGATCAGACAAACACACAACAACCAACACTCCACACATCACACACACACCACCCAACCCTACCCGCTCCACAACACCCGCCACCCCAACCCCACCACAACCACTCCCCCACCCCCCCCCACCCCAACAGCCACCAGCGCCTATCCACCCCCCCCTCACCCCCACCTACCCCCCCACCCACACTCCCACTGCACCCACCTTTCCCCCAACACACACACACACCTATCACTCAGACACAAACCCATAAACCACCAGCCGAGCCAAGCCGCGCACAGAACAAACTATAAACCCAACCCCAACCCAACCACACCACACCCAGCCCACCAGCCACCACACACCCCCCTCCTCACCTACTTCAACACCACCACACCAAACCACACCCAAACCACACACAGACCCCAACACAACCCCCCGACCCCCACACACGCCCCCCGCAGCACACAACCAACCTCAATTCCCTCCCCACCTCCCCACAGCACACACTACCCAACCGAACACCACTACACAACCCAAACCCCACATACCACCAAAACACCCACCACCCGACCTCCACAACAACCCTCAACCCCAACACTTCAGCAACAATACGACCACACCAACCCAACCCCCACACAATCCAAATCAAATCCACCACCTAGCTACCCTTCAAACCTCCAGCCAATCACCACACCCCCCCCAAACACAACCACCTACAACACCCACCAACCACCCACCAACCACACCCTCACCCCCACCCCCGCCCCCCCACACACCACAACCCGCATCGCCCAACAACCCCAGCCTTCCATACACTTTTTTGCATCCCAGCCCCACACCCAACCAACCCAAACCCCCCCCCCCCACCCACCAGATTGCAGTACAACAAGCATATACAACGCACACCGCCACATCCACCCGCACCCCACAATCTCGAACACACCCCCCACACAACACTCCCACTCAACGCCCCACCCCCCCACACACTAACCCACCAAACTAATGACCCGCAACCACACCACACACATTAAACCACCACCACTAAACTACCACCACCCAGACTCAAACCCACTCCCCCAGGTCCACCCACAAACCCCCCCGCGAACAACACACAACCACACAGCCACTCGAACCAACACACCCATCTCACCACCAACAACACCCACTACCCAACCCCCCCCACCCAACCCACCCTCCAGACAATTCACCCCTCACCCAGACTCCCTCCAACTCTTCAAATCTCCCACCCTGCCTTCCACCCTGACACCACCCATCCCGCACCCCCGCACACACAACACACCCCAAATCACACCCGCCGACCTCTGTCCCCACCACCCACACCGCACCCCGACCACAGCCCGACACCCACCACAAACAACCCGCACCACACCCCAACAACAATGTCAGAATAAAAAGACCCCACCACCTCACCCCCACCGTCACCCCCCACCAAATTCACCCCATCACACCAACCCAACACCCCCCCCACAACCCCATACACCCCACACCCCACCAGCCCTACGCCACCACCACCCCCCTCACACTACTTCGAACTAACCCCCACACTAACCACTCGCCCACCGAACACCCACCCCCACCCCACTCCCCACACACCTTTTAAAAGTCCCCAACCCCCCCCCCAACACACAACCCCACAACCAACAATCAGGCAACACACCCAGACACCACGCCACTTCCAACCTTTCCCCACACCCCTATCACAACCAAACCCACCCCCCCCGACCCAACCCCACCCCACACCCACATCAACACCCCACCAACAACAGCAGCTACTCCCACCACACCCCCCAACTACCCAACCCCCAAAATGGCACAACAACACACAGCTACCACAACACCACCAACACCCCCACAACGCCCACAAACCCCCAGCACACAGCCCAAATCCATACCACCGAATCCACACCACCCCAACCATCATCATTGCGCAACGCACCCATTCGCCCAATCACCTACAACCACCCACTACACCCCCAAACCACAACACCACCCCCCACCACCAGACCCCCTCACCACCCCACCAGCCCACCAAAAAATCAACCCCATACTCCCACCAACCCAACACAAGACTCACTTCACTCACCCCCACCAAGCAACACCCCCGCCACAACCCCCCCCACACACACAACACCAACACCCACCACTTAACCTCCACCATCCAACCGACACACCCAAAATACCAACCCCACATCACCCACACGCTCCCTCCACACCCCACTCTCCCCTCACCTCCACTCTTCACCCCACCCCACACCCACCCACACCACCCCCCACAACCCCCACACCCACCATCACCCACACACAACCCGTCCCCCTCATTCCCCCCACCCACACACCACTAACAACCCCCCTACTAAACCCCATCAGCCCAAACTAAACCCCCTAACCAAGCACACAGACCCTCCATTCACCCCCCACCACACCAAACTTAACCACCACCCACCCACCCCCACCACAACCTCAATCATCCAGCCCACAACACACCCAATCTCCACCACCCAGCAACCCACACCCTCACAAGCCCAACACTCACCATCAACCACATACACCCCACCACCCCCTACACACAACCAACACTCCAACTCAACCCAATCATTCCAACACACCCACACCTACACCCACCGACCCTCACCACCACCCAACCAACCATCAACCCCGACACGCCCACCCACAACAACCACACACACCCACCCCTCAACAACAACACACAACCAAACCCCCCAACCCACCACCCCACAAACACACCCCCCCCCAACACAACTCCAACACTCACCACACCATACCGAACTACACATACACCTCACCACACAACTCCAACGCCCGCCACCACCCACCCCCTAGACAACTCCCCCCCCCTACCCAAATCCTACCCCCACTGACACTCACCACCCCCGAACCCCCCCCCACCCCACCCCCCAACTCCGCCCACCAACGCCCGCAAACCCCACCCACCCCCAATACACCAACACCCAACCACAACATCCCACCCCACCCCCAGCCACCCCCACCCCCCGCCACATCCCAACACCACCACACCCCACAACCCACCACTCCACAAACACAACCCCTCAACAAACCCCCACCCCCCCCACCTACAAACCACCACTCAAACCAACCCCCACCCCCCCACCCACCCCACACCAAAACCCCACACAAGAAACACCCCACAAC
This sequence comes from Tanacetum coccineum, assembly GCA_026074375.1. Taxonomy (NCBI): domain Eukaryota; kingdom Viridiplantae; phylum Streptophyta; class Magnoliopsida; order Asterales; family Asteraceae; genus Tanacetum; species Tanacetum coccineum. Next base: position 31,676 of record BQNB010022791.1, on the reverse strand, counting down.
GGCCAATCCGCAACGCCCACAACCTACCCACACACCCCACCCCCAACCCATCCAACACCCCCCAACTAGCACACACAAACCCAGCACCCCTCCCCACCAAAACACCCCGATCCCCCCAACCACCACCCTACCCACCCTCACCACACCCCCCGCCCACCCCACCAGTACTTACCGGCCACGCCCACCCCCTACCCCATCACTCCACCAAACCCCCAACACACAATCTACCCCCACTCACCAACTTACACCCCCCCCCCACACTCCACCCTCACAAACCCCCCCCACACACCCCAACAACCCCCCCCCCCGCCCCCTCCCCAACCCCCCTCACCCCCGCAACACAGCACCCCCACCCCCCAACCCCCCCAATCCGGCACCCCACCCACCCACCCACCACCCCCAAACCAACCAACCCCACTGCGACAACCCCCCCTCAACCACCACACACACCACACAACAGACCGCACACACACCCACGCACCAACACCCCAACCCACACACCCCCAGGCGGACCAACTCATTTCATCATCCCCCACAGACAAAACACACCCCAGCCAACAGCGCATCCCCCACCCCACATCAACACACTTCAACTCCACAAACTCAACCTAGCCCAAACAACCCCCACCAACAACCACCAACACATCCCACACCAACACCACACCCCAAACGCTCCCCACCACCATCACCCTCGACACACCCAACCCCCCTAACCATCGCAGCATAACATAACCACCACTACAAACCACCATCCCGCCCAGCACTACCCACACCGTAAACAACCAAAACTCACCCCACCCCCAACCCAATCACAGCACAACTCCCCCTAACCCACCGATTCACCACCCCATCCCAACCACACATCCGCACAACAACACCTTCCTATCCCCCCCTCAAACACTCCCGACCCAGCCCCCCCACCCCCAACAACAAAACAACATACAAACACCACCACACCACCAACCCCCCCAACCACCAACACCCACACGAACCCCGATCGAACACCACACCACCCCCCCACAACCACACCACCCCACAAACCCACCCCACCACACCCAACCAACATACCCCACCCCAAACCCCCCCAACCCCCCACCCCCCCCCCCCAACATCACCCAACACAACCCCCCCACCCCTCCCAACACCCCCAATCCACCAAAAACCCCCCCCCACCAACAACACCACTCACCCCACCACAACCCAGACACCACCAACAATACACCTCAACCCACCCCAACCACAACCCCTCCCAACACCACAACACACAACCCCCTCCCCCAAACAACCACCCACAACACCACCAACCCACGTCAACCACACCCCCATCCCCCACACGAACACCACACCACAAAAAACCAACCACCCCACCCCCACACACCCCCTATCACCCCCCCCCATTTCCCATCCCGACACCACACAGCATACAACACCCCCAACCCACGACCCAACAACACCTCACCCACAACCACCCCACCCCCACGCACCCCACTCCACCCCTCCCCCCCACATCCTCACACCACAACCTACACAACGTAGTCCCACCGACACCAACTCAGAACCCCACCACCACACCCAACATCACAAAAAAGCCCGACCACCCCCCCAGCCACAACCGCACACTAACACCAACAACCCACTCCCACCCCACAACACAAAACCCACCACCAACCCCCCCCACGCCACCCGCTCACCAATCAACACATATACCACAGCACTCTAGCCACCCCAACACCCCCCCAACGTCACCCCAAACCATCTGCCTGACTAATCGTACCCCACCCACACACACAACCGCCCACCCTCCCACCAACCCCCAACTCACACACACCCCCTACGCCCCACCCCCACAAATCCCAACCCCATCACACCCACCCAACACAACACCAACACCATCCCTCCACCCGACACCATCTCAAAACACCAACATACCAACCAACCAATCCCAGCCCCCCACACCGCACCCTCACATCTTCCCCCACTCACTCCCGATACATCCCCACCACACTCAACACCCACACAACCCCAGACCCCCCAAGCCACACCCGCTCCCCAAACCCCCACACACACAACCACCCCTAAACCCACCACAGCACCCCCACGCGCCTCAACGTCCACGATCACACCCCACAACCCCCACGCAAACCCCACACCTCAACACCACCTCCACACCAAACACAACAAGCAACAACGACGAACACCCACACCGCCAACCACCTACACCCCCCCCCCCCCCAACTCCACAACACACACCCGCACCCCCCACCCTACTCACCACTTAAAACATAACACCTACGCCAACAACCCAACCCACCCCTACTCTCACACCCACCCCCACAAACCCCCAAACACTCCCCAACCCTCACCATTATTCCCCAGGAGCCCCCCAAACCGCACCCACCGCCACCCCTCACCCACCAACCACACACACAACACCAAACACCGAAAACTAACACCAAACCACCACCGAACGAAAGCTCACCCCACCACCCCACTCCCAACCCAACCCACCCACCCTGAACCCCCCACAACCCACCGCCTCCCTCCACAAAACCCCACCCCCCCTCGCCCCGCTCGCGCCAACGACCCCGCCAAACGTCAACCCAACCACCCACCCCCCCCAACCAACCCCCCCCCCACCACAACCCCCCTACCACCACACCAGACACGCATCCAAGCACCCCACAACAATCACGCCCGACATAACACACCAACACACCACCCCACCCCACTACACCTACTCACGCTACCCCACACCACCAACAACACCACACCACAAACCAACCACCCAACCCACTCACCCCCCACAATACTCGACAACCCCCCCACAACACTTTACGCCAACGCTCATCACTCCACGACCCCCCACCCCCAACACCCAAAAACCCCAACACACCCCCAACACAAAAAACACCCCACACCACACCCCTAACCAACACTGGTTCCACCACCCACACACACACACCCTCCCCCGCCCCAATCTACACACCACAACTACACCATGCCACCACAAACACTCCACAACCATACACACAACCCCACCAACCCCGTCCCCCTATCCCAATCACCCACACACAACCCCTACACCCCCACACAACGCACCGACCCCACCACGACCCACCACCCCTCCCCACAAACCAACACATCACCCTCCCACCCCACACACCCTCTCAACGCCTACACCACCCGCACCCCCCACCACACACAGACCCCCCCCCAACCAAACCCCAAACACCCACCACCCCACCCCCCCACCAAACAAACCCCCCCACCACCCAACAACCGACACCTTCTACCACGCCACCCCCCACTGCCACCCACCCCCCACACCCCCCCCAAACCCACCCCCACTGCCCAACAACCCCACTTTTTACCCCCCAAAACACCCCACGCCCAAACCGCACCAACACACCAACCAACCACAACAACAATCCACAAACCCCCCTACACCCCCCACCAACACAAAATCCCCACACCCACCCCAACGCCCCCACCCCCCCAAAACCGCACCAACCATCATCATCCCTCCCATCCCACCCACCACCAATCACCCCACCACACGACCCCCCAACCCCACCCCCCCCCCCACCACAAGCCACCCCCAACGCACCACAACACACAACACTCCACAAACCCCCCCCCACACACAACCATCCAGTCCCCTCACTAACAACAAACCATAACCACTAACACCAACCCAAACAACACCCCACGCACACCAAGACACCAAACAACCCTCATCACCACCACCACCCCACACACACCCCCTCCCCATCCAACCCCCCTCCCCCACCCACCACCCACATACCACCTTCGCCAACAATCCCCTCACAACACCACACCCTACAACCAAGCCATACACAACACACCTCCCCGACCCAACACCCCCCACAACCCACCAATCCAAACACCTCAACAGCGCCCACACACCAACCCCACCCCGCACCCACCCACCACCACGTCCACCAACCAATTCACACGCCAACCCAACACTCAGCAACAACCACAAGCCCCCAACCACCGCCCACCACACCCTACCCCCAACACCACCCCCCCACCAAACCCCCCATCACCCCACGAACATCACACAACCCCCACAACACCAACAACTCCACCCCACACACCTACCCCCGCAACCTCAACACCACAACCAACCCCCCCCATACACCCCCATCCCCCACACCCCTACACCCCCCACCCCCCCACCCAACACCAAACCCCACCACAACCAACACCCCCCCACCACACCACGCCCCACCTACCACCCCCAACCCCCCCACGACCTCCCCAACCCCACCCCATCACCCCCCCAACAACGCAGCCCCCCCCCCCACCCAACTCCCCAACCCACCTCCCACACCACACCTCACACACACCACCCCCCACAACAAACCCACCAAACATCCCACACCATCTCCCCCACAACACACGCCACCCTTCCCTTAGCACCCCATCAGACCACACCCCCCACCCCCACACCCCCCACTTCACCACCCACAAACCCAACTCACACAACAACCACCCACCACACCCAAAGCCCCACACCAAGCCACACCACTCCCATCACCAACCAACCCCACCACAACCAACACCATCTCCGCCACCACATAACCAACACAACACCACCCAACCCTCGACTCACACCCTTCACACTTGCATCTAGACGCCGATGACCACCGCACCACCAAACCTAACACCACTACCAACTCACTCCCACAACAAATCACCCACCTCCACACTACCTGCCCCACACAACCCCCACCCCCCACACAACCCACCACCAACACACCACGAACCCCAGCAATCCACACACACCCACCCAAACCCCCTCCCACCCCCACAGACACCTACAACCCCACAACAAACGACCAACACGACACACTATCCAACAACCCCCCCAACATCCACACACCCCCAAAACACCCTCCCACCACACACACACCACCACCACCAACCCAAAACACCCCAACTCCAACGCCACACACACCCCCCCCACCAACACCACCACCCCTCACACACAAACTCCACACCCCCGAGCACCACAACCAACTCCCATTCCAACCACCCGAGCCCCACCCAACAACGCCCCTACCACCTTCACTAACACGCCCAACAACACAACATCAATCATCCCTACCAAAACCCTACACCACACCCCACCAATCATACAACCATACAGCCTGAACCCACATACCACCCACCGCCCTCCCACCCCCCCCAACACCACATCAACCCACAACCCCTACGACCACCCCCACCACCCCACCCCCCACGAAGACCCCACAAAAACATAACCCCACCCCGACCAATCCACAAACAGCTCCCACCCCCAACCTTACAAAACACCAACACCACCCCACTCACCCTCTAGATACATACGCAGTATGCTAACCCAACGCTAAACCCCAATTACCCTCAACCACCACACCCCCACACCACCACAACCAATCCCTCACTCCACCCCAACCCAACGCCACCCCCGCTACCACTGCCGCAAACCACCCCCCCCCACACTTCACACAAATTCCCACCCACACCACACAGACAAAATCCACAACAACACCCCCAACCCCACACACATCACCCACAAATCGACCACAGCCCCTCCCACACCCAACCCCGCCACACTACCACCCCATCCACCTCTCAAAACACCCCACCACCCCCCCACCACCCCCCAACACATCACCCGCACACCATCCCAAAACCCCCCTTCACCAAACCCCACCCCCACCCCGACCCCACCACCCGCACCAGCATCAAACCCCTCCCACATCAAACCCAACCAACAATCCACCCCCAACCCCTCCCCCCCCGCCCCCACCCACCAACCCTCACACAACCACTTCTTGTCCCAACCTCTACCCCATCACTCAACCACGCAAACCCCCTCCAAGCCACCCATACTTCCACACACTCCCAACCCCAAACAACACCAACATCTCCCTACCCCCCCACCACCAACCACCTCACAGCCCCCACCCCACACTCCACACCCCCAACACACCAACACCTCCCCACCCCCGCACGAACCCCACCCAACAACCAACAACAACAACCACTTTCCAACCCCCCCCAACCACCCACAACACACACCACCTTCACCCCCGCACACCACAACCACCCCCAACCCCCCAACCACACCCAACTCACACTCCAACTCAACACCAAACCACCCACCCCAACCCCACTACCCCCACCTCCCCCCCACAACCACCAACCAACCCCCTCCCAGCCCCACACCACCCACCCACTCCACAGCCATCACCACACACCCACACCCCAAAACCAACCACCACAACCCCCACCACCCACCACCCACACAACCCTCAAAAACCAAACCCCCCCACACACAACCACACAACCCCCCACCACAACCCCAAACACTATCCCGATACACCACCCTACCGACCCACACCACACACCCACCCCCCCAAAAAACGCACCAAGCCACAATCGCCCACCCACCCCAACCCCCCCCCTAGCACCATCACCATCCCAAACCACACCATCAATTCCCCAACACCCCCCCCCCCCCACGCCACCCACACACCCACGCCTAACCCCACACCACCCCTCCACAACCACTCCCAACAACCACCCCACCACCCAAATCACACCCACCACATCGCCACCCACCGCCCCTACCCCCAACCCCAACCACTACAACAGCAACCCCGATCCACTCACACCCCCCGACCACACCCACCCACCCACAACCGCACCCACACACACCCACCCACCAACCCCCCACCCACCAAAATCACACACGCCAAATCCACCCCCCCAAACACACCCACTCACCACACACACTCACCACCAGACCCAGCCAACCCAAACAACCACCCAACACACCACCCACCTCGATCCCCCCCCCACCCACCCCACCCCACAACAACCCCACCACCACACAACTCATGTACCATCCCACGCAACAACCACCCGCCCCAAAACCCCCCCACCCCATACCCACCACCACCGAGGCACTAGACCAAGTCTACCTCACACACCACCTCACTCACCCACCCAACACACACACGACGCTTCCCTAACCCACCCTCGCCAAACCACAAAACCTAAACATCCAGCATTTCCCACCCCCCACTTCAGTCCTCCACACACCAAACAATCACAAACCGCCCACTTTCACACACAAACCCACACCCTACACCCCACCATCACATCAACAACCAACACCTCTCCCCACATTCTCACACATCAGTGCACCACACATAAACTCTCAACCTATAAATATTACCCCCACACCACCCTCCACGAGCACAAAACCAGCCAATACTCACCCACCATCCACACCAACTCCACCATCACCCCCCACCACCAAATCCCAACCCCAACCCACACCCCCAATCCATCACCCCCACTACCAACCTCCGCCACCTCCCCCCACCCAACACACAAACCAACAACACAGACCCCACCCTCCAACACACACGCCACACGTTAAGATAAAAATCACCCACCCACAATCCCACCCCCCAGACCCCCCCCCAGCCAAATAATACTAAAGTGCCCCCACACAAATTCCCCCCCCTGCCAGCCTCATACCCTCCCCCCCACCTCAAAGAGTAGATTCACAGCCGACTGCAAACACGGAAAACGCAGCCCGAGCCCCGTACCCTACCTAGAACACTACGCTTAGTATCCCAAGCCCACGCACCCCCACATCCGTTTAGGGCCTTGTGAAAGTCACCACACCCTTCTTTGCGTAACCAATCATCACCAGTAGCCATGTAAACTCCCCCACCCCCAAACGCAAGACCCTATACTACAACAAAGAATTCAAAATACCGTAAAGAAAAGTACAACCAATGTTAACGTGAGTAATACTCCACAATAACCAACCCCACAGTCCTCATCAGGTCTGTACATAGCGACTAAAAGTAAGAAACATAAAGCAATTAAGAAGAAACAATAGCAGGAAAAAATCCTGTTGTAGTAGAGACAGTTACGTAACTCTCGTCAATTGTCCAAGTTTATGGTTTAACAATAAAGGTATCAAAAGTATATCAAGATACACCACGAAACCTTGAGTCTCATCTGGATCGGGGTTTGCCAATGAGTATCTACCCATAAAATAATACAAAATTTCTTCTAGTGCCACATTATTACTGTAGTAAATAATCTAGCAACAAAAAATATTATTATTTAACAATCAAGAGAATTTACTTGAAAGAAAATAATAATTAAAAAGAAATTAACTAGTACCAAGTAAGTGAATAGAATACAGGCGCCAAGAAGGATAGTTATGAAGGCGGTCGCGACTTCTCAGTTTAGTTCTCTTCTCTAACTATTGAAAAACCTCCTTCCTCATGCCGTCGTACCCTGAACCCCTGCAGAATCTGACACATCACCGCTACATTTAAACTACCTGTAACTCTTTGTTGCTTTAAATAATTGTATAAATACTAACTGTCACTACTAACACCCTCATTCACCAACACAAAGTAATTGTCACGGGGTTCTTCTTCTCTTGGTTAAATATTCTTTAATCATAAGTGATTAAAGCCCCATTTAAATTCAACATCTTTACCTAAAATACCACCTTACCAGCAAAATACACTTAATCCAAAACAAAAAACCTTTAAATCATAACTATATGACGCTCCTACTACAAAAAGTGAAATAGAGCCCCCTAAATAAAGCCATCTTTTTAAGAAAACAGGGCTCTTTGCTACATTCCGAATTTTTTTCACTAATAAAGCCCGGTTTCGTTCTTAGATAACAGGGCTCTATTACCTTGTCTCAAATAAAGCCATGTTCCTTAATTAATAACAGGGCTCTATTTATTTGGGCGGGTTGAATTCAACTTTTCATTCACAGGGCGGGATTGATTCAACTTTTTTAATACACTCAATCACACACACACACACACACATACACACTCTCACACTCACAACTTTTGTTCTTTCTCCACTCCCCTCCCTCCCTTCACCATGCCATCGCTAGCTGCCACATCTACTGACGTTCCTTCCTTCGCCCATAACCACCGCCATTGGTAATGGTGAGTCATATCCCCTACATGTTGTTCCTGATTTTCAATTGATACTTAGGGTTATGTATGTGTGTGTTAATTTAGGCTTATTATATTTGTTAATTTTTTGGTCAATGTATGTTTGATTTTAAGGGTTAGTTGTAATCTATGTATGTATATGCATATAGCAGTATTGTTACTTTTAGGCTTAATTGAAACTTAGGGTTAATTTTAGACCAAATTAAAGAGAGTTAATTGATGTTGTGTGACTTTATAAACATATATATTACTGCTATTTAAAGTTATTATTTAATTTATTTGCTTAATTTTGTTGTATAATTACTATTTGTTTATAATGTTTTCATATGTTTTCTCGTACTTTGTATTAATAGAGGTTGTTATATCCGAATTTGTCATACTTTTTTGTGTTTTCTCATTGGTATGAGTTTTATGTGTTTGCGAGGCTGGTTGGGAAGGGCAAGTGGGTTCTCCGTGCTAGTGATGTCCGTTATTAAGTCGCACATCAGTACAGAGGTGGGATAGGTTGTCTATGTGGAGAGGTATATATTGGATTTATTCATATTTGTGTTTTAATTATTTTGAACTGTATTTGATTCAAGTATTAATATTTTTAGGATAGATATAGGTAAAGGAATTAGTGTAGGAGATGAACTAGGTTCCGTGAAGAAAACTAAAAGTCAAACTAACTGTCGAGTCTCATTACAACATTGAGTTATGATGTCTTCAATATTCTTGTGGGGATGGACTTCTGGAACCCATCTGCTGGAATTCGGAACATGAAAATGCAACCAAATCAAACTGTAGCTACACCGATGCAGGCTGATCAGTGGGTTCAGGTATACAAAAAAGTTGGTGTTTTTGTTGTTTGTTACTATAGTGATTTCATTTGATCATTTCCAGTGTTGCGCCAAGAGACCATGATTAACTTTAAACATACATCACTGGGTATAGAAACTAATGTGTGCCACTTTATTATCCAAAGGATGAACGAGAACTGAAGAGGCAAAAGGGAAAACAATCTAATAGAGAGTCAGCTACAAGATCAAGGCTGCGCAAGCAGGTGTGTTTTCGTAGATAAAGGGCTGGTCAAACTGATCCCTACAAATTGAATATAGATTTATTCTGAAGGATTTATCTTTCCTAAATGTTTTTCTTTTCCTGATTACTTGTTTTCCTCAGGCTGATTGTGAAGAGCTGCAAGCACGAGTAGAGGCACTAAACAGCGAGAATCATTCACTTAGAGATGAGCTGCAGACACTTTCTGATGAATGCGGAAGCTTACATCTGAAAATAATTCTATAAAGGTTTGCGCTTCATCCTCTCTCCACATATTCTGTCACTGATTCTGTAGTATCGGATATACAAATCAATGTCATTGGCATTCACTGTATTTTGCTATGTCAAATTGAAAGTATTATGATATTTTTCTTACGTATTATACCTTATTTTCAGTAGTTATTCTGAACTTTCTATAATTTATGTTGCTTGAACAGGATGAATTAACTAGGTTTTTTGGACCTGAAGCTGTGTCGAAACTTGATGCCCATCTTCAATCTTAAACAAACGAAGGTGATCGTTGACAACTTGACAACAAAGTTTACATATTTAAGCTTATACAATTAGGTCAACGCCGATTTTCGAGTCTTCAGAAGGAATTACAAATAGTATTGTCTGGAAAAGAAGATATTTTATAAAACAGGCTCCGTCTTGAGTCTTCAGAAGCTATTACAAATGAGAACTTGATGTTGGAAAACAAAGCTCTAATGAGTTGGGTAAAAAAAGATTCATTAGATTTCATCAATTATCTTTTCAATCTTCTTTAGTGATATCCGATGGGAGCAGGGGAGTCTTTAAGCTTACGACCTTCATAATGAATGTCCTGCAACATATTCAAAATCGCAAATGTCATGATCTTCATAAAAAAATCAAGAGAACAAATTAAAACCAGATAATGAAATCAATACTAACCGAAGCAAAGTGATTAACATCACGATGATGAGCCTCATCTTCTCTCACAACCATCACAACATCAAGAAGTGTTGCATCAGCAGGAAGACGCCAATAGTCAACAGCAATTGCAGGTGCCTTCACATTTTCGATGTTTCCTTTATCAAGCTCCTTGAAAAACTCAGTATACGAGTGAATCGCTTCTTCCTCAAGGTATAGTCATCGAATGCTCTTTTAATTGAAACTATCTTTCTATAATCTCATTTTGTATTGTTTAAATACTTGCGATGTGAAAATTTGTTATATGCTGTATTATATTTATATAGTCTCATATTTGAAATGTTTAAGAATGTTTAAGAAGGGTGATCAGTGATTACTTTAGTTGATGCAACCTTATGTAATTAGCATATATCTGTGCAGCTGATTATAAAGCGTCTTTACCTTATTTAGGTAGTGTTAGGTACCTATCCCTTGTACTTTGTAAATTGTCACCATAGATGAGAACTGATGCAGAGGAACAAACTTGTGGATTTTATTGACAAATTTGTTTTGCTGTTAGTTTTGCTGATTTCAATTTAGATCGTCCAATACCATAAATTGACTGACATGTATCTCACGAACCTGACATATTTGCCATTGACAGGATCCTTGGAATCTATGACGCCAAATTTGAATGTGATTTTGACAACGCTTCAAGAACACTGTGCAAGTTTGTTCTTACATTAACCATTTTTGGAGAGGTATGTCTACTTGTTGAATCAGACAAATGGTACATTATTTACCTGAAGGTTTTATATACCCGATAACATGATCTGATAACACCCCTATATGGACTTATCTTTTTACTTGTTCTAATCCATGCTAGTGATTGTTTATATATGCAGCTTCTTCGTATTATAAGTCGGCAAGAAGGAAAGCTCAAAAACAAGAGTCGCTGTTTGAAGGGCGGACTAAAGATAGAAATAAAGATGAAGATTAGATAACAGTGTTTTCTTATAATCGATGGAAATGTAGAATGATGAAACTGTGACTTTTTTGCTCATTGAAAATTTCTTTAATGGCTAAAATCTGCCAATGTATTAATTTTTTGTACTTTTTTTATATCACATAGAGCCATGTTTTGTAATTGAAAACCGGGCTCTATAACATAGAATAGACCCCGTTTCTAAAACCGGGCTTTATTTGGTTCTCGAATAGACTCCCCTCCCCTTTGAGCCCCCAGCAAAACCGGGCTCCTATGCCCTTTCAACAGGGATTTATGACCATTTTTGTAGTAGTGATGTTTCTAGAGGTGGAACCCATGGCAGAGCTTCATTGGTTTTCTTCAGTGGCGGAGCCAGCGAGAAAACCAAGGTGGTTCCTGGTTTAGTCAAGGTAAAAAAATTTAACCAGTAAGTGTTTGAAGCCCCATGTAATTTCAAATCTTTATGTAAATACTCCTCCTACCTTTTCACCTTTTTACTACCCACTCACTTGTTTATAACTAATAATTTAAGGTTTTTAGTCGTTAAATAGCCACACTTATCAATATACTTATATTATACGTAAAAAATAACTGCCTATATGATACGTCACTTGCATAAAACTTGTTTAGTGTGATACGTGAATTCTTGTTTTTCCCTGCTAATAAGATACTGTACTAAATATAATTCTAGCAGCGGGACCCATGGCAACGCTTCATTGGTTGTTTTTTTTTTTTTTTTTTTTTTTTTTTATTTCTTTTTTTTTTTTTTTTTTTTTTTTTTTTTTTTTTTTTTTTTTTTTTTTATTTTTTTTTTTTTTTTTTTTTTTTTTTTTTTTTTTTTTCTTTTTTTTTTTTTTTTTTTTATTTTTTTTATTTGTTTTTTTTTTATTTTTGTTTTTGTTTTTTTTATTTTTTATTTTTTTATTTTTTTTTTTTTTTTTTTTTTATTTTTTTTTTTTTTTTTTTTTTTTTTTTTTTTTTTTTTTTTTTTTTTTTGTTTTTTTTTTTTGTTTATTTTTTTTTTTTTTTTTTTTTTTTTTTTTTTTTTGTTTTTTTTTTTTTTTTTTTTTTTTTTTTTTTTTTGTTTTTTTTTATTTTTTTTTTTTTTTTTGTTTTTTTTTTTTTTTTTTTTTTTTTTTTTTTTTTTTTTTATTTTTTTTTTTTTTTTTTTTTTGTCTTCATTGGTTTTCTTCAGTGGCGGAGCCAGCGAGAAAACCAAGGTGGTTCCTGGTTTAGTCAAGGTAAAAAAATTTAACCAGTAAGTGTTTGAAGCCCCCATGTAATTTCAAATCTTTACGTAAATACTCCTCCTACCTTTTCACCTTTTTACTACCCACTCACTACTTTTTATATAATAATTTAAGGTTTATAAGTCGTTAAATAGCCACCAGCTTATCAAATTTACTTATATGATACGGGTAAAAAATAACTGCCTATATGATACGTGAACTTTCATAAACCTGTTAGTGTGATACGTGAATACTTGTTTTTACCTGCTAATATGATACATGTACTAATATATTTCTAGCAGCGGACCCGATGGCAAAGCTTCATTGGTTTTTTTAGGAGGGCCAAAATGTATACAAAAGTATTATAAATGGACCAAACTAGTAAATTTCATACTAAATCATAAGAGTGGACTAAGGATGCGTTTGGTTTAGAGGGTTCAACACTAAAATCTAGATTTGGCTTCATAACACACGTTTGGTGTGAGGGATGGGTTGGTTTGGGCCCACAAGAAACCAGATATATGGGGTTCTTGAAAAGTTGGCTAATAGGTAGGGTTTAGAAAAAAGTACGGCCCTTTTATATAGCAAAAGGACGTGGAGTGTTTTTGTCCATTTGATTTTTGTAGGAATTTCAAATGTTCTAACACTTTGTTTTTTTATGCTATATTACTCATGTGGGCCATCTCATGATATCTAACCAAAATCTTTACTGTAAATCCTAAAGTAAATACTAAAGTGAATCATGTGAGGTAAACAAACGCCCCCTAATTTTTCACATGGTATTTTTTGGTCCTCACATAAATATGTCATTGGACCAAAGGTAGAGATAAACACTCCAAAAAGAACATCCATGCTAATACCAAACAAATGCACATCAACATCAGGCTTTACAATTTTATTTTTTCATCTACCAAAAAATAATCATCTTCATCATCATCTTTACCTGCATCTTCACTGGATTGACCTTCATATTTAGTTTCATATGCAATATATATCCCTTCAACATCATTAAAGAATTGTTCATCGCGAGGAGCTGATTCATCTTCCTGACCAATACCCTGTTCAACATCTTCCCAGAACTCACATAATCTTCAACTATAACCTCTTTCATAATGGGTTCTTGAGTTCTAACCTCTTCCACACTAGGTTCATGAGTTCTAACCTCTGCCACAATGAGATCCTAAGTTATACCAACGTCTGGTTCCTCAGACACATGAAGCTCAGATTGTGTTTCAATTTGGGAAACATTTAGGCCCACATGTTCATTTAAGTTCAAGTTCAAGTCATCAACTCCAAAAGACTCATCATGACTTAACCCAAAATTTTCTATACCACTCCCCGCAACATCACTAAAGCCTGCCTCTCCATCCAGTTTAGTTTCCTCAGATGATAGTTGTCCCATCACATCTTCTATAACCTGAATAGCAGTTGCTTGTTGTGAGACAAAACTCAAGTTTATGTCATTAACCATGATTGTATTGTTAGAAGAACATGGTCTTTTATGTCAACTCTTTCTACACCACTCAATTCTCTATATGTGATGGAAGACTCACCAATAGGAGAGGTTAACATACAATGAGGCATACACCTAGCTATAAGGGACTCACAAATAAAAGACTTAGGTGTGACAGAGTCATGTCGAGTCAAAGACTTAGGTGTGACAGAGTCACAAACAAGTACCATAGTTGGTTCACTAGAATCATGCTATGTAAACAACAACATCTTTTCAGATCTATGTTCAATTGCTACATTGCTACGAGGCTTATCAATAATCTCTTCTATTATTGTTGCCCTGAACTGTGGTGGTGGCCTATTCCACGAGTCTACAGACGTAACACCATGTTCTATATAGACCTCAATCAACTTAAAACTTCTATCAAGGGTAGCTAGGCAACGTACATCATCCTCACATGCCAAAGCATACAACCCTTCATCTAGACTAGTCAGTGGTCTAAGATAATAATTAAACAGGGGCTCAGACATACCTGTATATCCTAATTGAACAATCATCATCTTCAGCGCAACGACAGTAAACAGATTGATATCGACCATATCAAATATGTCAACATGACCTTCGGAATACATTCTTCCTGGACACCTTTGAAATTTTCCACCATGATGTATTCGACTCGAAAGCATATTGGGTTCATTCTTTGAAAATCAAAATCAAAAATTAACATCATAAATAGACAATAAAATAACTAAATTACACTACATTTGTAAAAAATTAAACTTTAAGAAAAAGGGCTTCAAATCATTACCGTAAGCCGATTCTAGATCTTCAATTAGTCACTCCGTGGTGCCCGTCCACTTTCTTCTTCGGAGCTTCCATCCCGTCTGGTCGTATAACATCATTGCATTGCATGTAGGGTATGAACAAAAAAAATAATGCAAGTCTGCTTTTATGAGTGATTGTGATATAGTGATTTGTAAAATGATAGGGATCAGAGGTGTAAGTGAAGGGAATAGTAAAAAAAATATTCATGATGTGATAAGAAGTGTACTTGTGTAAAAAAAACCATGTGTAAGGGACCAACGGTGCATCAATACACTTTTTATGTGAAATTACCATAATATTCATCACTAACGAAGCGACATAAAGACCGTTCATATCTTGGGGCTATACACGCACCAAAATGACCACTTATGTGGTCATTTCCATCGATTTTTAAAACAAAAGACTGAACGAGTAAACGGGGTGGAGTACATTTACCCTTTATACTATATGGGGGAATTGCATATATATCCCTCCAAAGACCAATAATTACGTATATATCCAAGCAAAAGTCATAATTGCATATATATCCTTCTAAAGATATAATAATTTTATATATATTCAAATTATTATTTTATACATATTAAAAACCTTAAAATACATCATGAATATAATTTAACTATAAAATGTCCATTATACCCTCATTCTTCTCCTTTCTCATAACCTTTACAGATATATTTTCTTTGCATTTATGACAGAACTTTTTTTTAACATCTGATATTTTAACATAACATATATATACGCCAGGAATGACTTTTACACCCTCGTATGACATAACTCAGATTTTTCTTTCAATACAAGATTTTCAATAGCAATTAAAACACTATCAAAGAAAAAGGGCCCACTGACATGATAAATTAACTAAGCAAATAGCTATAACCAATTTTCATATATCCAGATTAACAATTAATGCGAGCAGGTAGCCTTTACAATTTCATTCAACAAAAACAATTAACAATCAATAATTTTGGTAGTAGATTAATTAACTGGTTGATTCGACTTGCATAGGATTAGGTCTAGAAGTAATTAAAAATAAACAATTGCAATATAGGCTTTAGATTTGTAGAAGACAATGTAAAAAATAAGAGTTATGGTGTGATAAATAACAAGGTATAATTGAGATTCCATATTCAAAAAAAAATTATATATATTTTAAGTCTTTAAATATGTATTAATTAATGATTTGGATATATATTACATATTTAAGCCTTTGGAAAGATATATACGTAATTATGAGTTTTCATTGGATATATACGTAATATTTAGCCTTTGAAGGGATATATATATGCAATTATCCCTAACTAGGAACTCAAAAGCCTACTACCCCCTCTTTAGAGATGCGGTTGACCAAGTCAAAATAAAAACAAACATCCCAAAAAGACAAGAACACAAAACCCTTTTTAAACCCCTAATAAAATAAAAGAGTTGAAATTGAAAGAAATTAAGGTTTAAGGTGTTTTATCATGATTACAAATCTCCTTCATTTATCCTCGTAAGTCTTTCATCTGTTTTTTTTAATTTGTTCTTTTTCTGATAATCTGAACCCCTTTTTAAAGAGTTGAATAATGAAAATGAAAGGATCAATGGAGAGTGTGTTAGACTGATGACCTTAACTCTATCTCTTTGGTTTCCCGTAAATTTTATGAACTCGATTGTATTACGCGTAAGCATTTAACCGTTTATCTGTTTTACGTCTTAAACCCGTCTAGTCTAAGTAAGAGATTCCCTTTTATTGAGTCCTTAACACTCAAGGGCCTTCGTCATGTTGAATTTCCATTATCGACCACCCAATGGATTAAAGAAATATCTGTTAAGTTTGACTGTTTG
The DNA here is from genome assembly GCA_026074375.1 of Tanacetum coccineum. NCBI lineage: Eukaryota > Viridiplantae > Streptophyta > Magnoliopsida > Asterales > Asteraceae > Tanacetum > Tanacetum coccineum. Next base: position 14,424 of record BQNB010022791.1, on the reverse strand, counting down.
AAAGCGCTTTATATCCGTCATATGCATGTTTCTGATCAAGATCTTGATCTGTTGGCTAAAACCCGAGGTAAAGATTTACACACTTTGAAGATTTGCACGTGTACAGGGTTTTCCGAGAAGGGATTACTGCACATATCTCAGTATTGTAATGATTTGACAAGTTTGTGTTTGGAAGATAATGGGGTGGAAGATGATAATGAGCTGGTTGGTAAGGCGAATGGGGAATGGTTACGTGAATTGGCTTTGCGTAACACGTCCATTGAGTCCTTACATCTTAGGTACGATTTTGATCTATATGATGTTGAAAATTTTACCCTTCTTGCAGAAAAATGTAGCAACTCTTTAGTATCTTTGAAGATTAGTCCAAAACCTCTAAATCTTTTAGGAGATGCCTTTAGCCATGTTATTAAGTTAGAAGATTTAGATGGCATTATTTTTGACAAAATGGGGACTATACTAGTTTCAAATTTCCCCCAAGTATTCGTGGTTTAAGTATTCAGAACTTGCCCGCTACTTCATTCTCTTTACTACTCCCTTATATAAATCAACTGCGGGAATTGAATCTTATATGCACATATGTTAAAGGACATTGCCAGTGTTTCTTGATTGAAAGGTGTCCCAACTTGGAGGTCTTACGTACAGATGATGTATGTGGAGATATGGGATTACGAGTTATTGGTTAGGTTTGCCAGAAACTGCGAAAACTAACCCATCTTGGGCATGTGACTGACATGGGACTTATTGCTCTGGTTCAAGGATGTACCAATTTGGAGGTGTTTAGATGTTGCACTCTTAGATATTTCAAATGAAGCTTTCGAGTGTGTAGGAACTCATTCGAATAATCTTCGTAAGTTCCGTATGTTTTTGTTTAAGAAAGCCGGCGTAAGTCTAACAGGTTTACCCCTAGACAATGGGATCCGAGCTATGCTAAAGGGTTGCATCAAACTCAAAAGGCTAACGCTGAGCCTTTGTGATGGAGGATTGATGGATGTGGGTTTAGGTTACATTGGGAAGTATGGTCATAATTTAAGGAATCTCTTTCTCAGTTGTAAAGGAGTGTCTATTGCAGGACTTCTGGAGTTGTCGAAAGGATGCCCAAAATTAAGAAAGCTATATTTGGATGATTGTCCCCTTAGCGAGCAAGCTGTTTCCGCTTTTGTGTTTGATATACACTCACTAAGATATGTTTAGGTTGAAAATGGTTATCATACTGTTTTGGCACTCACTCGTCCCATGTCTCGTCCCACGTTTACTACTGAGGTAATACTACTTGAAGCTTAATTTATTTGATTTATGAATCTTTTATCCAAACACTTTCGTCTATTTGTTTTTTTCATTTTGTACAAAAGTTTATGCCTTAGTTATGATATCTTTTTTTTTATTAGGAAAATGGGCAGCTTATGCATTAATTATTGTTGCCGAGGGTCTTGATATAAGCAGTTTGGTCAGTCTAAGTAACTGGTTAAAACGCACCAGTTTTTTGTCCAATTTTCAGAATACATTATTAGAAACTAACACGCAAGTACATATCATTGATTTTACAAGAATAAATCTATAAATGATTTGAGACAGTCCATATATATCAGAAACAAACTTTTGGATAGTTTACGCATCTTCGACCCGTTTCCTTTTTACCTACACATTTGACCCATCTGATTTAAAATGAGCCATTTTTATGTAAATTGGTTGTACCACCATCAAATCTTCTCGTGCCGACCCTAATGCCTAAAATAAAATCCGCTAGGAAAAACAATTCATCTTTTGTTTCGTGACTTAAGTGTACCGTAAATCAACATATTTATCTGTAGTTTAACAAAAATCTATTTATTAGTTTATTTTTGAAACTAGCTAAAAGACCCGTGAAATTAACGGGTATTTTAAAGTAACGTCGAAAAAAGTAGTAAATGACATTACGTATTATGAATTTATAAGTTAGAAAGAACTACATATGGATAATCAATTGTAAAGTATACAATTGTTAATAATCAAACATATGTTAAATGAAACACAATAGCAAAAAAATCCAAAAATAAATAAATAAACATCTTCAATTTTTTTTTCTACTACCGTATATATATATATATTTAACCCACCGCTACCTGTCACATGTAGTCGTTATCATAAATTGTGTAACACTTCTTTGTAGACCACGTTGGTGTTGGTATTTGTGAGATTTCCGTCTTTGTCACGAATAACCATCTTCAATCATTTTTTGCTCCTAACGGTATGGGTGTATAAACACGACGTAGAAAATACAAACCGACTTGACGGAAATATTGCTTATGACTTTTGTTGATTGTCATCGTGAAAGAGGTCCGCTCATGATACCCATATTTGATATGTTCCAAAATTGTTTCAAAATAGAAGTGTTGTTGATATTGGGGTGTCTGGGCTTCTATTTTGGTCTTGTTAAGGATATGTTTTCAAACAACTAATAATAAGTTTTCTAGGTTTTCACCATCAATAATTTATCTTCACATGTCATAGTTGTTTTGCCTATTAAATCATTAATCAATATTTTAGGTCCAAACCGATTAACCCGAGATAAATCGGGTTGTTTGGATTGGATTTAGTCAAACTTCAGTTCAATATTTGGCGGGTTATTTTTATCTTCAAACCGAATCATCTCGTTAAATGAACACGACCATTTGAACATCGCTAACTCAAATGCACACATGCCACAATGTTGAGTTCCTCACATCTAATATAAATAGTCATACTATAAATTTGATTCCAACATATATATTAGGCCTTGAAAGAGAACAAAAAATGCAGAAAATCGTCTATACGCCAATAAGAGTTTATTACGTTAATAAACATAATTGACTATAAAATATTCGTCCATACTTTGCATGGTTAAGAACTCTTGTAGCTGGCTTATGTTGACCTAAAAATTAAATGCTCAGTCAATGTTGTTTTTCTCTATTTTCGTGGCCTAACACTATAACATAAAACAATAATGTCTCTAAGCATATTGTTAACAATGAAACGTGATAAAATATATTAAGCGTTATTACGACAATGCACTTTTTTAGAAATGTTTGATGAAATACACTAAGCGGTTAAGCAAATGAACTATTTGTCAAACATTGCTATTCTTCCGGGATAAACAGTATAACATCAAATAATGAACCAACTAAAAACTAAATATAAAATAAAATATATCAAACCATGACTAATAGTTTGAATATTATGGTTTCGTATTCTACATGATAACTTACTATCCACATATGTGACATTTGTTTGGAAAAAAAAGATTCAACATTGTTGAAAAGCATTTCAAAGTGATTCCTTGACTATTTGAATTACAAAATGGTGTATAATATCAGATACATACTATTGAACTTGAATGATGCGCATGTGATAATTGAGATTTGGGGAAGATTGAATTAGGGAGCAATGTTAGTTACAAATTTAATAGGCTGAATTTTGGATTATAATAAAAGTCTTATGCAATAATTATAGCAACATGAACATTTATTTTGAGTCGTACGTAGTACATTTTAATGTGAACATTTATTTTTGTTCAGTCACCCTAACATATCCTCATTTTAATAAATTTGCTCTTAAATAAATTAAAAGGATTATTTTCTATGGCTTTGTTGACTTTTATCAATGCCACTGGCTAAAGATTCTTTATAGAAAAAATTAATTAGGGGAGTAAAAAACTCTCTTTTATAGAAGAGTATAGATAGATGGGAATTTACAGAAGTCATCAAATTTCACCCAACCACCACTGGTACAAAACTGGTATTGGTCACTCCAAAAATATGTGACAATATACATATGGTCACACGTGTTTTTTGGGTGTTTGTCACCAAAGATCGCGCCACTGTATGTCACATACGGCCACGTTAGGGATTTCGTGGCTATTTCCATTGAAAAAGAGTGACCAAAACCCGAATATGGGTGACAAATTAGGCACAAGTTTTGTTTGATTAATCAGTATTAGTGACCGTAAACACTTTATAGTCACACGAATGGTTTTTGAGAGTAACTATTGTTCGTCCTTTGGCCACATAAATATATAATATATGTGACATTTGAGATGATTTATTCAAGTAAATTTGTATTTTGTGTGACTATTGCCCATCCTATGGCTACATGAATATATAATAAATGTGGCCTTTGCGATGATTTAGTCACATGAATCATGTTTTTTGTGGGGATTTAGTAACATATAAGTAATAAAAAATTGGCCGAAAGTGTGAATAGGTATGACCATAGGCTTTGTAAACTCAACTAAATGTGTATTTGGTGTGACTATTGTTCACCATTGGCCATATGATCTTTATGTTTGTGTGGCACTTGCTATTATTTAATCACACAAAGCATGTTTTTTTTAGGGATTTAGTCACATACAAGTAACCAAAAAGTGGTCAAAAGCGTTAATAAGTGTGACCATATGCTTTGTAAAATCAAGTGAATGTGTATTTTGTGTGACTATTGTTCATCCAATGGCCACATGATCTTTATGTTTGTGTGGCTTTTGCTATGATTTAGTCACACAAAGCATGTTTTTTGTGGGAATTTAGTCACATATAAGCAAGCAAAAAGTGGCCAAAAGTGTTAATAAGTGTGACCATATGTTTTTTAAATTCAAGTAATATGTATTTTGTGTGACTATTGTTCCCCCAATGGCCACACGAATTTTATAATATGGAATTACAGGGAATCGAACCCTGTGCCTCTTGCATGCAATGCGAGCGCTCTACCATGTGAGCTACACTCCCAAAATGTAACAGTATACATGTGTTTTCAATAGAGACTTGCTAATAAAATAATAAGAGCTATAATGCTCTTAATTATACTTGAAACACTTACAATAGTATCTGAAGTGTCCTGTGAATTGTTATTGAAGTTTGGCTATTGCTGTCATCTCATCCAAATAAAAAAGATCTTACCCAATGAATACCAAGAGTCCAAAATATAGATGCAACAACAAAAACAAACATGAACCGAACGATTAAGCATCACAAAATAGTAAACTTAAAATAATCTTTATGCGAAGTTATTGTCTAGTGGGATAAATTGCACCGGATATTATGTATAAGAAGATGAATGTCCTTAATCATAATGGTAATCTAGGATTTGATGCAAGTATATTATGTGAAAGCAGTTTTCTAAATTGTGTACCTTGTCGACTTTCCTGGAAGAATGTCCATCAAAGAGAAATCATGATAAGGGGGCCTGCAATAGCGGACGACAAGAGTATAAAACCCAGAAATTTCTACTAGATATACATGTGTTATATCACATATGGTATGATGAAAGGCCTATATATCATGAAAGTTTGAAACATGCTAGATATTTATCTTCCTAAGAGTTAATCGTCATAGTACAATCATTTCTCTTATTCTAAAAGAGACCCGACTTATAAGAGGTTATTTAACCTTATCTGGCTACCTTCATTCCCATTCCAGCATGCATACATATACATTAAGAGAATCATAGACAATGGTACGGTATATATAAGAATACATATGAACAATTCAAAGACAATGGTTTTACCAGCATAAATCATACGCGGTTTTGGCAGTGAGCAATGTGAAAAAAATTCAGATTTCAATCTCAACGTCTTTCCAGTCCCTCATCCGCTATATCTTTTCACTTCTCCAGTCCAGTTTTGACCTGCAGTAAACAACCATAATCATCAATCATTACAATCCAATTCACCAGTATTTCCATAAAACTTTTTAGCGGTTTTTTTAGGGTTGCCTAAAGGGGTTTTGGGAAAAAACAATATCTCATCAATATAACTTAGCATATAATTAACATATTTTTTGGGTAAAGGGGACTCACCCTGGTAAGTCAAGCAGTCTTAATTCATTGAGAAACACTAAAATTCTCAGGCAGCACTAAATTTTCTTTGAGCCCAAACAACATTAACCACATTCAGCAGCACTAATGTAAACTTGGTAGTCTTAAAGGATATTCGAACATCATTAACATACAAAGGCAGCACTAATTTTCAAGGAGTAGTACTAATGTTGTATTGGCAGCGAGTATTACTAATTTTTAATGGCAGCACTAATTTTCAAGGAGTAGTACAAAGGCAGCACTAATTTTCAAGGAGCAATACTAATGTTGATTCAGTAGATGTTGAATTGACTTTGGCTGACAATAGCCTGTTATATAATACCTGCCAAACATATACCACTAAAAATCTAGACAGATAATCTTGATTTGAAGAAAAGGAATTAAGCAAACTGTAGTCTTACTTGGTGGAGCCGAAAAAGAGCGTAAAATGATTCATTTCGATAGAAAACGTTGTAATCTTTTTTCCCACCATCATGTAATGGAGAAGCCACACGTTTTGCCAGTGGTTTTGCACTTAGCAAAATATGATCTGAATATGTGCCATCTGTACTAATAAAGTTTGCATCCCCTATCCCCTCGGCCTCTCCTTCGCTTTCTGCTTTACCATCAAGATCATCACAGTCTCCATCTTTATGATCTTCCCGTTTTCCAGAACATTTTTAGTGTCCTCTTCATCAGCATCTGCATCAATCTCCATGCTATGTTTTTCTTTAGCATTTGACCCATTATGATCACCATATGTAGCAAAATAAGCCTCATCAAAATAAACATTAGGTGATAACTCTCCCTCTTCTTTCTCAAATTTAGCAAAATTTGTATTTGCCACGGGTGGAGTTCTTGAGGTATCACCTTGCTGTAGGATAAAAAGAAAAAGAAAAAAATATGAGATAATTCATTTCAAGGCGTGAAAGCAACGGCTATACGTTACATTCAAACCTGAGATGATGGAACGTCATCAATGTTTGACTTGGCTTCATGGCCATCATCATGAACATTACGTGGTCTAGGAGTTGGATCACGCCCTTGTAACGAAATCTACAAAACTGGCTCAGCAATAGCACTTGATTGTATACAAATTAAAGTTAGAGACATGATAAATGTCAAGTATACTTACGAGATAACTCCGTGCTACTTCTGGGAAGAACATTATCATTTACAACACCAACGGCTGGCGCTTTATCCCTAATACATGTGTTCTTAACATCTTTTTCTACTCTTGATCCATCTTCTTTGGGTAAAGTACCACCATTTACCATAATTACCTTGTTTGACATTATTAAAAGTAACACTATTAGCTCCTAGGCTTCCATCACTGTCACCTTCATTTGTGGTTGCACCACATGTAGATATCTCGACATCTTTGACATTATCAGAATTTTCAGGTCGAGAAGGAACATAGAGCATTGGCTCCAAGAAGGTAGTCCAATTGCTACAATACTTTGATTCACTGTTCTTTAGTAGTAAGCATACTCTTCACACAAATACTAATTAATTTTAACATAAATCAACTATGGAATATCCCTTGTCAGTCAAGTCATATTCAAGCTGTGAGTCACATAGAGTGTCTACTTCCAGCAGCAACACTATAGAGCACATCATCATCTTTCCGGCTCTTTTCCTTTGTTTCTTTTATCTCAGCCACTAAGCCTATAGTAATAGAGAAACATAAAGGATCTTCAGTATATGAAAAAAAACCATAACTAGTAGAAATAAGATTCACTTACATTTTGTGCTCAAATCCTTTGAATCTTGCTGCATAAAATAGAAACTTCGGTGATCAAGTGACTTGTAATGGTTCTACGCATATATGTCTGCCCACACCTTGTTAAAATATTTTCGACACTTTATTCACTCTTCTTGTTTCCTCTTCATACGAATTAATATAACACGTACCGCAGTAGATGGGCATTTACGCAGTGTTTCAATCACTTCAAGACCACGATCTCCATATAAACGTTCAATACAGCGTAAATTCAGAGCTACATGTATCCATAAAAAATATAGATGCAAGAACAAAACATAAAACTATATCAACTTTTTCATAACTAAACAGCAGAGATAAAATAATATAAGACCTGAGAAATGATCTTCGACATGAATGGAACCCTCTGAACTAACTGAGTGGTTTTTAATGCCGTTTAGTAGTTCCTCAACACGTTTGAGAGCTGAGTTCACAGACTCCAATAACATGTCTAACTCGAACCTAGAAGTGTAAAAAATAAGCACAAATGATCTTCGACACGAATGGAAACTCGAGGTAAAAAAATGTAGACAAGCCATTTTAAATTTTTCCTCAGATAATCAGTTTTCTTGGAATAAATTATTTGAAGTCCTAATCTGTTTTGTTGCAGTATTCATATATTCTAACTTTATTCGACTTCAAGTCACAATAATCATATAATCAACACTAAAACACAAATCCAAACACCCCACATGACTTGTTTAGAACATATTGAGACCTTGATAGTTATGTATCTAAACCAACAATTGGAAATACATGTACTGTATATTTCATTTCATTTAGTTCAATCGATATAGTTGAGGGGTTGGTAAACGACAAATTGAGCGTTCAACGCACCATTTGTCAATCGTTTGGCGAAGAACTCGTTTATTTAATAATGAACGAACTACGTACAGTTTTGGATCCGTTTAGTTAGATAAACGAACCGTGAACAACACTTCGTTCGTTCATTTACGTTCGTGAAGTCCGATTATGTCTGTCGATCTACGATCTATTTTTATCTTGTTCCTTTACATTCGATTAACATCCAAGTGTTAAAACAGTAATAAATTATATATTTAGTATTTTGCAGTCCCATCTATATAATATATTAATATAGTACTTAATGATAAACAATTGAATAAACCGTTTATCGGTAACTTTAATTAGCAACCAATATTGTATAATAGTGAAAAACCCATAAACCAAAACCCACAACCGGGCTTCGGCTTATTTAGCCTCTAATACTCCCCGCAGTCCGAGCGGCGAAATGGCGAAAGCTCGGACTAGAGTAGTAAACTATGGGAAAAGGAGAAAATTAAACAAAAGAAGACATGAACACCGGAACAAAGGAATCGTACCTTGTACGACACTCTTTAACCCTCGGACCTTGCACAATTGAAGGGAACTTGTGACCTTAGCACAAATCACCAACACAAATTACGGGATAATTCAAAGTATCCTTATAATGGAGAATAATTCAAAGTATTCTCACCAACATAAATTACGGGATAATTCAAAGTATCCATATAATGGAGAATAATTCAAAGTATTCTCACCAACACAAATTACGAGATAATTCAAATTATCCCTAGAACGGAGAATAATTCAAAGATATAATAAAAATAAAATAAAATGATTTTTTTAATAAAAAGGAAAATAAACTTGATAAGCAAAGAAAAAAAACAAAACAAACAAATAAATCCACACCATCATGGGCACGTATCATTTATTCGTAGATCCGCCATCATCTTTTATAATAAATTGAATATAATTTCATTCAAGACTATCTTTTCTTTATTCACTATCGCAGCAAGATGAATAAAAAGTGGACCTTTGCAAGCCAATTCATGCCAAACAAGATCACCAATAGCAACATGAGAAACACCCAAAAGGTTACACAATCTACTAGCATAAGTCCCTTTACCCACACCAGGTACACCCAGAAACACCCATTGAAAGTTTCTTTACCCAGGACCTTTTCCATCTGATAAATTTATAAGGATCTTGTCACAAATAGGTCAGAGATTGTGGATGTCAGTTTGACAAGGTGGGTGAGTGCCGCCATTTTTGGTGGTGGAATTGGGTACGGCTGACTAATAAATTAGGGATTGTTGTTTTAGGGTTTGGTCTCTCATACCATGTTAGACATTCAATAAACCCGTTGATGTAACTTTATTATCAACCACTATTTATTATAGTAAAACCCTAATTCACCGTTGATGTAACTTTATTATCAACCACTATTTATTATAGTAAAACCCTAATACCCAAAACCCACAAACCGGTGGTGAGTGGTTCACCACTGAAGCACTAACTCACGCATGAGTCTATTCGACCGGCGTAGAGTTTGAATGGTGACTGGTACTTTTGCGTGGTGACTTTTGTTCTATAACGCCCAACCTAAGATAACACTTTATTATATATATTTTTTTTAAATTCGAAACAAAAACATAAAAATTGAATCCAAGAAAATACTACTATACATAAACAACCAAAAGAAGAAAGGAAAAGAAACCATTACATTAAGATTTGGATTTGGATTTGATAAAAAAATGTTTAACCTAGATTTGTCTCATATTATACAAAACAAACTTGGATTCGTTATTCATTTTAGTAGTCTACCTACAATATTTCAATGTAAATTTAATTATGCTCCATAAAATATACTTGTAGACTTTTAGTTGTTTCTAGCAGGTCCAGCACAGTTATAAGCCCAAAACCTATTACCGACTCATATGGCATATCATAATAACTAACCGTTAGATCAAATCCAATCCAACGACCAAAAACCACGATCCGTGTGCTTTGCTCTCATTGGCCAAAACACAACAACCCACCATCCATTCATCCCATAAAACCTAAACCAAAACAATCTTTTTTATTTCGCCGTCCATAACAATCAATGGATCCTGATCTTGAAGCTTAGAGAAATATAAATTTAACTAGGAATTTCTTTGGTCCATTTTCTTCAAATTTTTCCTTGCCTTTGGAGGTCAGCTCTCGACTATCATGTAGCCTTTCATGGTGCTGAACCTCTGATTTCTGATTATCGTGAGGGTAAGAAAGCAATTTCGGCGAATCCACCTTCTCCAAGCTTCTAAGAGCCTGCCCATGGAGCATATCTAACGTCAGTTTCGTGGGTGATTTAGTTGAGCCAGAAATTTTTTCCTTTAAATCCATTTTTTCAAGGTGCTGCAAAATTTTTGTGGCTGTTTGAGTGGACTTTGTAGGAACATTAGCATAGCCCGAGACCAATCCCTAACCATGCATGCTTGTGTCTCTATTTTTTCAGCTCCCTTAACGATTTTTAGTTCAGACTCGTTCATTAGAAGCAGCTTATGACTCGCGTGGTCCGGCTGTTGAAGTGCCGTGTATCCGAGTTCTCTTTTATCTCTTAGCATTAAGAGATTAGCTTTTTGTCGAATTCTACGCAGTGGACCACCCGATCCAATATCATCGTCTAGTACAGAACTTCTACGTTTTAGAGCGAGATTACCTTTTTGTCGAGTTCTACGCAGTGGACCACCCGATCCAATATCATTGTCTAGTATAGAACTTTTACGTTTTAGATCCAGACAGAGAGCGTAAAAACACTGTTAGAAAAAAATAGAGGCATATGTGTTGATCTGTGTTATGTTTTATCTATACAGGTCAACTTGGTAGGGTTAGAAGACTTAACTAAAAATAATACAGGTCAAGCCAGTGGACAGCACCAAAAGTGTGTTAAATTGCATAAACTTCCTAGATCTCTTCAGAAAAAAACAAAAGCTGCATATTTCTTTAATAAAAAAGTAATACTCATATTCAGCATGTTTTATTTATAAAACTAAGGAAAGAATAAAAAGGGTATGTGCCAGTCCACCCTGCTTTCTAACTTATCCATTTTTTATCCAGCCCATTTCATCCGTTACCCATTTAGCCAACTCGTACAGCCAGCCAATTTTGTCACCTCAAGAAAGAAGAACATAGAAGACATGACGCATAATGTTTGTAATCAAGGCATATTTCCAAGGAATACCATTTTCCCCCCATGCTGAAATGCAGAAGACTGAGAAGATGTCAAAGCTTCCTCACGGCCATAACTTGATGTTATTCCCTAAAATTATGTAAAAGTATACAGTTTATACTTTAGCATTATTGAAAAGTACAACAGTATGTTGAATAAAGGTAGGCAGATCAACCAAACATTTTGGGTAAAAGTTGAAGGAGATCTGACATATGGTGTGCGGGCCATGCTGTACATTGTCGATCTGCCTCGAGATCTTGGTGTTGTGAATCCATTTTCAATTTTTGGGGCAATTAATGTATTTGGTGATTTTAAAAAGCCCATTGCGTTATTTTGCAGCACTAAATCTTGTCTCAGTGCTGCCTTAGAAGGCCTGGAACCCATGTAGGCCTTTGCCAACTCAACAGGTGAAGCAATCTCCTCCTCAAGAACCTGAAGACAATATAATATTATATTGCATATTTTAAAAATGGATCATTTGTGATTATGTTTGACTCATCAATTATATGACAATTATATTATTCACGAGGCTGTGCTAGATCGTCATCATGACAAAATCTTGTCTTGAATTATTTCAGATTTTGTCATATAATAGGTGACTTAAACATGATCACAAATTTCATATTAAATCATCAATAGCACAGCCTCATGAATAATATAATTGTAAATTTTTTATTTTTCCCAAATCAACCCATTCACAAGTTACTGGGTCAAAATTGCAACCTCCACCAAAAATGTAAACCAAAATGCCTACGGCCATGCATGAACACATTACTTACTCTTGATGTGACCATGGGCGTGGTAATAGCATGTTAGTTATCCCTCTTATCTCCATGTTTTTTCAGAGAGCCACTTGTTGACGCCTCAAGCCTTAGAAGAGAAGATGGTGAACATTACGGATTTGAATGCAACAATGCTTTCAACCGTTCGATTTCGGACCTGTTACAGTATATAACATCGTAATGGCAGTTTCAAAAGCAAGTTTTGTGTCACACAAGTTGCATGTTATTGATAATTGAGTGCACTAAAACATGTGATATAAAGATACGGGTCACCACTCAGAGCAAAAGAAATAACATAGAAATACAGTAAAATGATAGACAGACCTAGTAAAGGTTTTTTGTTGCAACACTTGTTCAAGATCCGATATCCCAGTAGCAGCAGAAATACCGTGTTGCCCTTCCTCCCGAGTAGTCTCTGTTCACATAAATGCTGTCGTAAGGGGTATGTAGAGCATAATGCACATTAAAGTAAAGAAACGACATAGTGGCTAATTAACGTGAATCTTATACGCTCCACACAGATAACAATATAAATTAACTACATTTTTGGACTACCCGACAAGGACCAAAAGTGGACCAAAAATAGACGAGATCCGTTATATTTTGGACTAAAACCATATATACTCGGCAAAAACCAAAAATGTACAGTAGTTAACTCAATTAGCTAAACAATGAACAGAGAGTAACAAAATGTAATAAATAAACATAATTAAAATCAATAATGAAATTAACCTGACGGCTTCCGGTTACCAAAAACGACACCAAAAAGCTTATACGCACGGTCAACGATTTTGGTCAACAAGTTAGGGTTTTTCTTCCGTCGGAGAAGTGTTTTGCGGAGCTTTGATGCGGTGGTTTGGTAGGGAGGTTGCGTGTCACGCGCCGTCTTCATTGTGGTTTGGATATTAAGGAGTATGTCGTAAACTGAATGTCTGTGTGAGTTTTTGGGATGATGCCAAGACTATTTATAAGGTTAGGGTTCCATCAACTTTCTACTTTTGGCCCTTCATATATTTAACTTGCTCAACACCAGCCCCTCACTTTGTAACACCCCATTTAATTTAGTCATAACCACCCATTTATTTAATTTAACATTGTAACGGCCTTCAATAATTATCAAAGAGTGTAACCGCTAAAATCACGAGACTTCGATACGCCCGTGCGTTGCACCGGACTTGTTTTTGTGTAAAATCTTCTTGTTAATTATATAAAGCATAGTATAAGTTTATATTTCGGCGGTTGGGTTTGAAACGGAATTGTATTTGTGTAAAAATCAAACTATTATATTAAATTAACACACTTATTAATTGACCCAATTTTTTCCTCCAAACCCACCTAAAAGTTTAACATCAAAATCATGTCGCCTATTTAAGTTTTCTTTCAACTACATTTTACGTTCATACCCGTGCGATGCACGAGCTTTGTTTTTCGATAAAAATATGAAATTTTGCTTATGTATAAACTTTTTTTTATCTGTTATTATGAACTTTTGCTTAGAAATTATTTTTTCAACCTTTTCAACTTCCGCTCAATCCATAACTGACTTTTAATTTTATGTTAATATGAACATTGATTTGTTGACTGAAATAAATCACAATCAATGCTTTCCGTTACAAAAGTAAATCACAATCAATCAATGGTTTCCGTTACGAAAATAAATCACAATCAATCAATGCTTTCCGTTACGGAAATAAATCGCAACCAATGCTTTTTAATACCCTATAAGACTTTAGAGAATAATTTGTACACTTTTCAAAGCATGTGTTACACCATTTGATCTACCACTATTCTTGCCTTTGTGCGAACAATTCTCTTTTTGCCGTCTTCTTTGGTGCTTCTGAACTTGTGTTCAATCCCCAAAATGGGCCATTGTAAGAAACCGAACAAACAAAAAATTCAGCAACTCTATCAGATTAGAAATAAAGATAATTTAGGCAATGGACAAATGGGACTCGAAGAAATCACAATTCTTTGTTTCTTTTTTTCATGGCAGAACCACAACCTCACATCAATATATGATTTTCATAGTTATATGATTCGTTCTATGAAGGAAGAATTTCAAAGAATAGTCGGAATAAGGTAATGAATTTTCA
>BQNB010022790.1:0-59101 GCA_026074375.1 Tanacetum coccineum | reverse complement strand
TATGGAGCTCTATGGGATCTTTGATGTACTTCTTCTGCTGAAGATAGTTTTCCAGGAATGCTTTCTTCAAATCATCATAGCTGTCTATTGATTCAGCCGGAAGGTCATCAAACCATACTCTTGCGTTTCCTGTCAGCGTGGAGTTAAACATGTGGCACCAGGTTGGCATAACCCACCGTTCTGTTTTTGTTGCCACGTGAAAGATTTTTAAGTGATCCTCCGGATCTTCACTCCCGTCATATGTCTTGATGTGGCTGGGCATTCTTGTTTTTTGGGAAATCGAAGTAGCGGATTCTGGGTGTAAAAGGATCTATTTCTTCACATACCCATGGCTGGGACAAGTCGTCCTCCTCCCTACTCGGTTTCTTTTTCTTTGATCTTGATTTCCAATGCCCGCCTCCGATGTCCTCACTTTCTGAGAACGCTTCCGTATATCTCGAGTAGGAGCGCTGGTTGTGGCTGTCTGAACGTGCGGACACACTCTTTTCTCTGTTTCCCAGCCTTTTGAACACGCCTCCTTCTTTCTCTCTTAATTATTACCTTGGCGATCTTGACCGTTCGCGTCTTATTCTTAAGAACACACTAGGGCTGGGTCTTGGGCTGCGGGAGCACCTAGATCTGTGCCTCTTTTCGTGTTCCATAGTACTCATCGTCCTTGACTCAGAGTACCGCGATGTCCCGAAGGATGTGTCAAAGTTTAGTCGGGCTTTCACTCCTTTCAGCTTTTCATTTTTTTTCTTTCTCCCTGTTAAACTTCTCGGATATGATTGGCAGCAACTGGTTGTAGTTCTTGTCACAATACTCCCGGAGGTCTGCGTCGGACGCGGGCCCACCTCGGTCTTGCGAAACTGGCTCTTTTCCTCTCCCAACCGTGTTCCGCATGACAGACGTGGGCTGGCTAGGAGCGGACTGTTCAGGATTGCTCATGGTGAGTATTTTCATAGAACGCAATTGTATCCTGGTCCCACGGATGGCGCCAACTTGTTAGTACAAAAGATGTTATGGGTTGAAAGGGTGGATCTGGGGTGATTATTAGGCTGGGCCAATGATGAGATCTTGTACTAAACCAAGCAATGTGACGATCTCCTACACAATTAAAGGTAAACCATTAGTCTTATCGTGGGGATGGACCCCACGATTGGACTCCGGCGTAAGAGTGAGTATACGTGTTTGTCAGAGAATGTCAGAGTATGTGTGTGTGAAATGTGATCAGAAAATCATACCTTGTGGGGTGTTAGAGTACCCCTTTTTATAGGTAGAAGATCCGCTTATAATCGTAACTTGCGGACTTGGGCTTGCCTAGCGGACTTCTGCTATGTTGCGGAAGTGTCCTCTGAAATCCTTTCGTCCGTCTTGCTGCTTTCGGACCGTAACCAGTTTGGCCTGGGCTTAGTTTTGGTCCATTGTGTCTTTCGATTGTTTCATTGGGCTTGGGCCCATGCATGACTTTATGTAGTCCAGACCCAAAATCCTGTTATACCTATTATACGTCATCAATTGTATTGAGTATTAAAAACTCAAGTGTAGGGGTGCAACTATAAGCCCTAAGTCATGTATATTATTATTTATGTTCAGCAGATGACAAAGCAAAAGTGTATAAAAAAAGTATAGAAAAAATAAAAAAAGCAAAAAAATATGTTAGAATATACGGGATGGCATCTTGCTTATGTTTATGTCAAGAAAGAGTCAAGAAAAGAAAAAGAAAGAGTTTGATGTAGAGTTTTGTATATTTTTGTCCTAGCTTCATCGAGTCTTGGCTTAACAACGCCTTTTATATGTATTATTGTAGATAATTAGCTTGTCATCAGTCAAAATTCCCCCATATCCCCAACCGTGTTTCATTTACCATACACCTAACGTTACAACCCTTTAAAAGAACTCTTTGATAGTAATTCATAGGTGCTTACGCCAAATTGGTGAGGCTTTTGATCCTTTATCAAGCTTATGGTAATCTATATACTATGACAGGTAGTGAGTGTTTATTTTTCCCGTTTCCTATAAATGTTATAATTCAATATTACACCGAGAGAATGAGAGAATCTAAACACTTATGTGAGGTGCTAGTATATAATTTCTGTGCTTTTAGTTACGAGGTTGAATCGGTTGTGCCATAAACTATCTTTATCGAGTATGTTAAATGCCCCAGACTTTGCTATTTACTAGGTAGAAAAGCTTATTTTCTTGAGGACAAACAAATCCCAAGTGTAGGGGTATCTGATGAGGTGTCATTTTATAAACTTTTTCGATGTCTTTTAACCCCTAAAATCATGCAAATATCCCTAAAAATTGTACTTAGTCGTTTCTTTTTGTTGTTTTAGCATTTACGAAGCATTTAGAGGAAGAACACATGACTTGGGCTCAATTTGGGAAGAAACGGGACAAGAAGACAACTCTACAAGATTTTGATGAAGCTTTGGATTTACAGTGCGTGGAGACGGCATCCAAATCTCCCTTGACGCCGTCAAAGCTTGAAGGCGATGACGTCATAATCATTTGTGACGACGTCACAGTAGCCGACTTAAAGAAGCCCATAAAAGATTCGACGGGTTGACAACGTCAGAATTTACAAGCGACAACGTCACGACTTGCACTATATATATACAAACCTTATTTTTCATATTTTTAAGAGGAAAAACGTAGAGTATTTTTGTAGCACCTATTGTGGTCGACTTTTAGGGTTTCTAAACCCTTTTGCACTCACTCATACTCTATGTTTAATTAAATTAAAGTTTTTTTACCCTTTTAATCATTCAATATGTCTATGTGTTGTTTGATTAATTATTCTTCGCTTTCAATTAACATGCTTGGCTGAATTTAATTGTGTTTGTTTATGATTGCATGAAACCTAGTTGTTAGATCTTTTGTTATTGCTTCTTGTTAATGGTGTGCGCATTAGGCTTTAGAAAACCAGCTATAAGATATTACATTAACATAGACGTCTAGGAAAACGCGACTAGGTTAGAGTATACCTGTGATTAGATCTTCATATCTAGACCACCTTTGGGTGGATTCCAAGTTAAGTGTTTGAATTAATAAATACTTACACATTACATTACGAGTGACAAACAATAAAATATGAGAAGACAACTATGGAGCAGTGCATGATTAGGTAAACACGTTTGTTTAACCAGATGAGTTTTTCCCCAACCTTTTACTTTTCTTACATAATTAGGAGTAGTTTAGCAAAGTAGTTTAATCAAACCACCCCCTCTTAAAACCCGAGATTTAGTTGCTTTAAATTCAACCCTTAGACCCTAGTGAACATACGATTCGAGCCTACCTCACTATTCCCCTAGAGAACGATAATAACCCTCGAGTCTTGCCTATACTACACTACAACGATTAGGTACACTGCCTAGGAGGGTTGTAAAACTTTTGCGTTGCAACCCACCGCATCATAAACCACAAGGAAGAAGCATGAAATTTAGTTTATATATTATGTACACATATATACATTGTATATTTAGAAGTCTTCGTTTCAGCACACATGTAACAAACACACGCATTCTAAAACGCCCCGCCGCAACACACGACCGCCTTATTACTCGTTTCATTACAATGTTCGTTCCATTCCATTTCGTCCTAACAAGCAAACCCCGAAAAAGCTTTGGGTATGTTTGGCGAGGAGCATTTAAGAGCGAATAGCGGTGAACGATGACCGTTGTAATCTTTAATGATTGTTTGGCAAGAAACAAATAACTTAATCTATTTTTTCAGAATGACCATGTTCAAACGCTTCACGAAGTAACATTTAAAAGTGTTGAACATTTAAGAATTGTTGTACACATTATGATTACACATAGGGCTGATCACGGTTCGAAAATCGGACCGGACCGAAAACCGACTTGGTCCAAAATACCAGACCGAGGACCAAACTGATAATTGTCGGTCCATGCCCGGGTCGGTCCGGTCTGTTTCGGTCTTTGGTCCGGTCCAGTCCAACAAAACATAATTGTCGGTTTTATGTAAGACCGAACTAAACCGGATCGATCGAAGACCAAATATGATGAAAAAGATGGACCGAAGACCGGACCGAAACATGTTCGATTCGGTTCGGTTAGTCTAGTTTCTCCATCCAATTCGACCCGCGATCTATTATGCTCGGTCTTAATCACACATTATGTGTACGTTACAAGTGTCAATACTTGGTGCAGGTTAAGTAAGTTGTTGAGAAACTTGGCTTGGAAGGTGACGTTTGACACCAAACACCGACCGACGTCTTTTTCCCAAATTTCTATTTAGGGCTCTCCTTCTCTTCCTTAAGGCCCACCAAACCCAACCAACGGAATGATGATTACGCTATAGAAATAATTTCAAAATTTCTGACCTGACTCACTCATTTCGAAATCCCTAATTCTTGGCCCAGGTCTTTTATATGTCGTCGATCATTATATTTGCGATCATTTGTAACTGTATTTATTTAACTGAGTAGAGTATATGATGATTATTGATTGATATTCGGTTTTGTTTGTTTGTTAGGTGTAAGGGATTATTATAATAATAATATATAGTTATTGATTCGAATCAAAGATGAAGCCTGATATATTGGAAGTTGAACCGCAAGAACTTAAGTTCACATGTAGTATTTCTTCTTACTATTACGATTGATTATTATTATTAAGAAGATATTTCTTGATTAATTTGTGTTATAAACTAGTAGATCTAACTGTTTGTTTGTGTATCATCATCATCATCATCATCAGTTGAAGTGAAGAAGCAGAGTTCATGTTCTGTTCAGCTCATTAATAAAACCCACAACCATGTTGCGTTCAAGGTCCGACCCCTCCCACTTTTTCCATTCTTTAAAAAAAAAAAAAACTTGTTAACTAACCTTTTGTTTTGCAGGTCAAAACTACTAATCCCAAGAAATATTGTGTCAGACCCAATACTGGTGTTATTCTTCCCAATTCCTCATGTGAATTTTCAGGTCATCCTCATATTCACCACATTCTACTTTGTATCTTTTTTGGGTAAATATAAAAACCATCACAAGATGCATCTACACTCGATTTAGGAATTTATGGCCTCTTCTTCCTCGTTTCATGTATTCAGTATACTATCTGAATATCTGCTATGTTTTTCAACCATACTTAGCTCAAAACTCTGAATCATAATATTCGTTACATTTAACCGTGAATGCTTTTGTTCAGCTGATTGCTCCCATGTCTAGATTACTTTTAATATTTCTTAAAACCAGCAATTGACATTGTCAAAAGATTTAATCATTTGCAGCTACATACACACATTATTCAATGTCATGGGACGCTAGTTATTTTCCAAGCTTTTATTGCATTTTATTATGTGGTCTATCTCACTATGATAGCAGCATTGGTCTCCAACTTATGTACATACATGATAGTACGGCTCATACCTCATATACTGCATATGAGCATATCCTCTAAAGGTTGTTAATAAGGCTAATGAAACTTAATTGACACCATTCCATTAGTCCATTCCCTTGTTATATCTGCGACAATTCTCCATGTCCCTTTAGTCATAAATATATCTTATAAACAAATAAGACAAATTGGTTAATCTGTTGCGTCATGTATCAACGTAAAGAAACAATTTTATCATATTCTGAACAAGTTAGTTTTAATGGGGATAAGTTGTGCATTGTCATGATTCCATCTATTTGGCGGTGATGCAGTTACTATGCAAGCGCCAAAGGTAGCTCCTCCAGATTTGATTTGCAGGGACAAGTTTCTTGTTCAAAGTACAGCTGTCCCAGAGGGAACAAAGGAGGAAGATGTTACATCTAACACGGTTGGTCTTTTATGACACTTGTTTTGATGATTATTTCTTTTATCTGATTCTTCGATTTGGCAGTTTGCTAAGGAGGATGATAAAATAGTCGATGAAAAGAGGCTGAAAGTGCTCCTTATCTCCCCACCAGAGTCACCTGAATCATCACCAATTAATGAAACATCAAAGCTGTTGCAAGATAATGAAGTCAGAGAACCAAAAGATGACATTGTTCAAAAGCATAGCTCTCAAGTCAGAGAATCGAAAGATGACATAGTTCAAAAGCATAGCTCTCAAGTCAGAGAACTCAAAGATGATGTAGTTCAAAATCATGGCTCTCATGCCAAGGTAAGAGCGAGTTGTATATTTGTAATTTTGTATGTACCAATTGTTGATACAGGACTTGTGTAGATGTGACAATAAAAACCATTTACTTGAAAATGAATTGATTTGGGTTGCATTTTATCTCTAATGCGGCGAATGGATCAAACTTAGAAACTTATTAAAAAGGGTAATGGTTGAACAAGTCAAATGTGTTGACAGTTGCGTAATGTGGTATTCAAGTGTTTTCAATATATTAGACACATTCATTCAACCACTCAATATGACCTGTTTTGAGCTTTTTGACAACCTTTCCCACCGCTCATTTGGCTACATCCAGACTTAAATGGATGAGGTCTAACATGTATATGTTACTATTTATCGGTGCGTTTGGAGCCTCTTTTTTGTGTTTAACATTTATGTTCCCTTAACTTCCGCTATTCAAATTTATATGTTATAGGAAGTGGCTGATTGACAATCTGTTTTAAACACGTGCAGGTTGTTAATGAGGACATGGAGGTGTCCAAGGGAGATGGTAAATTCGTAGACACAACAAAAAAAGAATTGGTAAAAAGGAAAGAGGAAGCTGTAAAAAGGAATGAGGAACCTCTAAAACAGAGCAAGGAATTTATAAGAAGAAATGAAGAGCCTATTCAAATTAATGATGTAGAAGAGAAGAAATTAGTCAAAGATGTTGAAGACATGAAGTCAAAAGTGAAAGAACTCGAGTCAAAGCTTACCGAGGTTAGTTATGTGCATGCTTAATCATTAGGCTTGCATAATGAGCTATACGGCGTTGCTATGCTTCTGTTCCTCGATATTATCTCAACCACTGTGAGGATCATTGATCATTTATTTTCTGGATTTATATTTACGTTCATGTCATTAATACCTCTGCTAGAATTCTTAGATAGTTATGTCTTCTAATGAAACACAAAAAGCCCTGTGCAACCATATATTAAAAACTACTTATGTTGTACATATTGCAAGTGAAGTGTTTGAATCTGTCCCTTCCCTACAAACTGAGGTCATATGCTGATTCCCTATGTATTGGTACTAGGTTAATTGTCTGCTTTTCAACGAGTGTATCAGTATGTGTTTTTAATACAATGATACCGAGGTTGTTAGTTGATGGTCTATATTAGAAGTGTTTGCCGTTTCTTTATGCTCTATGGTGAGATGAAGTTCTGCTTGAATTATTATAATAGCATATTTGGTGGAATTTTTGGTCCACTTATCTAAGCATATGATGGACCTTTGAATTCAATTATACTAGGATTTACTTCTGAGCATAGGAAATGTGTATAAAGCATATATGCATTGATTCGACCAATGTAATGGTGTAACTGCATTTCCTGAAGAATTTTAGGACCAAAAATCATATTAGGTTAAAAGATCGAAGGATGTTCTGGAGGTTTAATGGACACGATAGTCTTAATGACATTCACGTTATTGAATCATTAGGCCAGATTAGGTTTAGAGGATTTAATAGCACTCACATCCTTAATTGTGTTTTCTGGGCGTTTGACCCAAAAATACATACTCTAGTATTTTATCCTTTTGTAAAAGGCGAACTCGGTGCTGTTAATTCTTTGTGCACAACTTTTCTCCTTAGGCGGCTCACCTTGTAGCTAGTGTGTGATAAGTTGCATATCACATGCAAAAATAACATTATAGTTATCTCATTGTTGTGGCTTGTAGGAAATATAGGCACTTGTTATGAAAGAATTTGCATGAATGAGCTATTTCTGTTATCTGGTAATGAGATAAGTCCAGCAGTTATACCAAGAATCCCTATTTTACAAGCGCATAGTTTCCACCTAACTTACGTTCTGGAGCTGAAGCCCGCTAAAATATATAGGTGCCGTTTGGTTTGCTTATATGAATCACTATGTGTATATGTTTAGTAATATAATAGAATGAAAACTGGTATGACTTTTTCAATTACGTTGTTTGGTTTAGAAATTAGGTATGACTACTATTTCAAATAAAAATATAAAAAAATAATGATAAACCCATTTGTCAGGACACACCCCAACTACAAAAGCCATTGCACAAAAAATGAAAAAAATAATAATGATACTCTGCTTTTTCCGTCACTTCCATTTCGTGTGTTTACATCTTGATCATATTGATAACAAGAGCCAGTTAAGTATGGATAAAGACACACAAATTAAAACATCTGAATCGGTATATGGTCTTCTAGAATTGATTAGATCCGCCGGTGGCGACAGCAAACGGTGGGTGGTGGGTGGCTGGTGGCGATGGCAAACAGTGGGTGGTGGGTGGCGATGGCAAACTTTGGGTGGTGGGTGGCTGGCGGCGACGAGGAGAAATATTCACATACGACTAGACGTCTAGAAGTGATGAATTTGAACAACACAAATATGGTTGTAAGGTGAAAATGGAAGACAAAATGGTGATGACAAGCGGTAAAAGTGAAATTTTATATTATTTTATTTTAGGATAGAAAAATATGTTGGTTTTCTCAAACCAAGTTTTTATGAGCTGGTATGTGCAAACCCTTGTATTATGGGTTTCATCAAGCCATGTCACCAAACCAAACTAATTGAATCATTCCTACTCCCATACCACCATTTCCATATCCCATAGCAAACACACAGTTATATATGATACATACAACTTCCCATTCCCTTCTCTTATCTATTTTTGTGTTTATGTGCATATACTTGGTTTTGTTTCCATTTGTTTTCAATAGTCATATTCTACCCTGCTGCATTACAGTACTTACTAAAACCCCCACTTATCTAAATACTGAACATAGTTGATAAGCTGCAATTTCCTGCAAGACGTTACTTCGGTTATGCTATCTGTATATGTTTCATTGCTTCTTTTGTTTTAGATGTTTGGATTAACCATTTGTTTTCTACTTCCTCAGGCTAAAGCAACCATATTACATCTAACAGAAGAGAAAAGGTCGGCTACTCAAGAGAAGCACTTGATACAGGGAGAATTGGTATGTCTTCCTAATCCATATATTTATTATCTATACTTATAGAAATCAACTTAGTTCAATTTCCCAATATATCAGAAGTCTGATGCCTTTCACTACTAAAAAGTGCTTAATAAATTTGCTACCTCACTTGTTAATAAATGAGAGCTGGTAAATGGCTAGCCTATATGCACAATGCTTCTATTATGCTCTTGGCACCAAATGAGTTTCTCATACTGATTCGTGTCCACTTTTACTCGTGGTTACTTGATTTCCTTTGTAAATCAATTGCTTTCTGGATCAAGTGAAATAGGTCTATAGGCTGTGCTAAGCTTGGTTGAGTTTGCTTATTCAAGACTGATCGGTTCTGGCATATTGGAGGTGTTTACCAACTAATGCCTTAATATATTAATAAACTAAAGATCAGATATGCCAAAATGTCGTATAACTAGACTGGATCCAAATGAGATCCTACATGGGTGTGCAATCACCGGTAACTTGCTTGAACAGTCGAGGTTTCTTTTGGCTAAAAATTATTGTGATAGTATTGGTCTGGTAATATGAATAATAAGTATAATGTTTGAGTTGTGTGCAAGTGCATGAATGTATAGCAAAATACCTCTATGTCAGTTTTAATTGGATTTAAGTTCAGATGACCTAAATGCTTTTTTCTAGTTGTGTATTGTGACTTGTTTTATTTGCATAACTAAGATTTAAGTATGGGTCGAACGGATTGGTTGATGGATCAAAACGGGATCATGTTGAAACAAGTCATTTTTTTTACAAGTAAAACGAGTTGGGTAGGCTGGCATACACTTTCTGTCTAAAAAATAAGCTAATCAACGCTTTGATGATGACAAAAGTATTATTGCTGCCTTACTAATCAAATCTCTGATAAAAAAAGTTCGATGTTATATGCATAAATAAACTTTCACCTTTTACCTAATTTGACCCAACTTACATTTGACATTAAAACACAATCAAAATTGGAACAAATAAATAATATGTGGGTCGAAATTTCCACCTTCTAAGCTTTACATTTAAGTGAACTGCATCTTTCGATCATGTAGCAGGATGCATTTATGCATGGTACTTAAGACTGGATGCTTTTTGATGTATACTTGTAGGATTTGCTGAGAAGTAAGAGACACAGGGCTCAGGTGGGATTTCCGTTGCTGTTTGTTTTTATGGTGGCGCTTGTGAGTCTTTATATTGGATACCTGTTGCACCACTGACCAACACACCAAGGATGCCCCTCTTATGTTTATATATGTGCAAGCTCTCAATAAAAGTCTGCTAGTAAACACTCTGTTTTTTTCCTTTTTTGTCGATATAGCTGCTAAGAAGCGAGCCATGTACCAACCAGAAGTTTTAAATCCTTTGCGACACCATAGAATTATTATCTAGTCTAAAGCCGAGATTAAAATAATTGTATGATAATAGTAGGAAATGATGCTAGGTGATTGGCAGAAAATTAGAGTGCTTGGAATGGTGTGCCCTTGTTTCTTCTTAACCGTATTAGTCTAAAGGAGTGGGTGTTTTAGTTGTGTTGACCATCTCTTTTTTCTCTTCATTGTGATTCCTACATTCATGTGTTAGATTGCTATGAATATGGAACTTGAATCCACACCTGGGCAAAATAATTTTTTGGCGTATAAACGTCAAAAGACATGGTATGGACCATGTGATGTGTTATTTGGTATATGTAGGGATGAGCACGGTACCAGATTGGTACCGAACCCGTACCGAATTGGTGGTACCGATTTTTTCCCGAGCATGAAAAAGGTGTACCGCGGTACCGTACCGAACGAGATTCGGGTACCGGAACCGGTACTGGTACACGGTACCGGGAAATCGGTACCTATCCGGTACTTCCCGTTTTTTGTTAGGTCAAAAACAAAATTATTAATTTCACGCTAGCAACTTTCTATGACAACAGAAAAAATATATATGATATAACGTACATTTTCGAGTGATTTCGAACCGAGGGTTCATTATTATAACCCGAATCCCGATTCATCAATATTCAACATTAAGATTTTTTTATAAATTGTGTCATCTCTTTGCATAAAATCAATATATGCGAATTATATACAAAATAAAATAATAATCATTGATGTAACTGTGTATACTGATATATGAGAACGAGATATAAACTAATAATTATTATATACTAATAATATACTCGTATGTGACTAACAACTTGAGTCGACAAGTTAATATATGTATGCTAATACGCGCAAATTCGATATATAAAACTAATAATCATTGATGTAACTATATATCATGATTATTAGATAAAATAAATTAATAATCATTGCAAACTACGGTGCATATTAGGGATGTTTTATTGCAAATGTAAAAAAAGAAAACCTTTATTTTTTCGATGATGATGATCTAGATGTTTTAAAGATAGTAAATTTGATGATTTGAGTTATTAATAATAAGTTAAGGTTCAATGTTTTTTAGATTTGTGACGGAGATATGGTTGTTACAGTAGGTTTTTGGGACGTTTACTCAAATTTCAGGTATTTTTCGGTACTATCCCGTTTCCGTACCAGTACCGAATTAGTAGTCCCGATTTTTTTTTCTCAATTCATGGTACCGGTACCGTACCGTATACCGGGAGTCGGTACCGTTTCGGTACGGTTCCGATTCGGTACCGGGATTCGGGTCCAAATGCTCATCCCTATGTATATGCATAACAACCAGACGAATACTCACGCGAAGGGATGACGTATAACGACAAGTAATTATACTTGCGAACTTGTAGTTCTGATGCGATCCTTGATGCAACACTTACGAGTTTAATTTGTTGCCGTTGCGAGGAAAAAGTCTATGGGTTAGAAACGAAAAATGATAAAAGTTTCAAGATTAAACAATATTTAAACTATTACTCCTCCCGTCCCCAAATTATTGTCCACAGACAAGAAATACACAGTTTAAGAAAAATGCATTAATTACTGCATTGGTTTTTACGAAAGCAAAAAAAACTATTACTCATTGATAATTAATTAATGTTTTCTTTTATGTTTGTAAATACTAATTTAAACTAAGGGTAATATGGTAAACTTAAACAAAACTAACTATTATTTTTAGGAGTGGACAATTATTTTGGGACAAATTAAAAAGAAAAGATGGACAATAATTTTGAGGCGGAGGTAGTAATTTAGTGATAAATGTTGTTATCATTTTTAATTAAGGGTATTTTGAGTATAACACATTACTCATTTTTATGTTTTTAAGTTTTAAAGAAGTTATGTGTACTTATATAGTGTAGATGTGGATATATGGTACTAGATCTATTAGAAAGTGAAAGAATATGACCTTATCTGTCGATTTTGCAAGAATATAATCTTATCAGTCTAGAGAAGGGTTAAGTCTATTAATTAGAAACGTATTTTTTAAAATTTTTACATCTAGGTAACTTACTTTGAAAAATACCAATATCACCATCGGAACTTTTGAATTTGTTTCAAACTTAAAAATTTCGTCATATTTTTTCACTAGCTACTGGTTCTTCAGGTAAAAAGTCATTCCACGTCATTTTTAATTTTATTTTAAATGCTTATGTGTTAAAGTCAAATTCTGACAAATTTTTTATACACATTAGCTTTCTTGTTTTCACCTTTTTCTTTGTATTTTTTGTTTTACATCAACATATTTCCTGTGTTTCTCATTCTTTAACATGATTTCCTCTTTTTATGTTGTTAAGCTTTTGCCACTCTTTCTCCAAGCTTGTATGCTTCCGTTCTTACTTAGAAAAGAACAAATGAAATTAAATCACATTAGCAGTAGTTCATCATCTTCAAATCAAAATACAAAAAATTACAAACACATATCAAAATGGTTCATTCGTACATATTTCTTGAAATCTTCCGCCGCCGCTGCACCCACCGCCACGTCACGTCCGGACAGATCTCCCCCCATCGTCATCAAAATGGTATTTTAATAACTTCCATCATTGTTGCACCCATCGTCACTTCCGGTCAGATTTCCCACTGCCGCCACCTTCTTCCCCGATCTAGGATCCATATGTGTGTTGAAATATTTCAGATCTAGTGATGTGTATGTCTTATGGTTGAGGTAGACGAAGATGATGATTGTATTTTGGTTGGATTTTATTTTATGAAAATGATGACGGAACTATTTGGGCGAGTGATGAAAATCTAATGCATTTAATGAACAAACTCAATCATGACTAAATTTTTTAGAAAGAAAGATGAAGGAAACCGGTAAAACGTATGAATATGAACCTTCTTTACACCAATTGAATGAGTAAATAAATAAATTAATCTATGTGAAAATTTATAAACATATGTGGCAATAAATAAATTAGGTGGAAATGCATCCGGTCATCTTTCTTATATTTACAAGTTGCAACAAGTTTCAATAATGATAATGGTATTTTTCAAAGTAAGTTACCTAGATGTGAAAATTTTAAAAAATACGTTTCTAATTAATAGACTTAACCCTCTAGAGGATTACTACTCGACTCATCTTTCTTTTTTTTAATTTTTTTTTGTCAAAGGGGCAATATGATCATTTGACCCGTTTTTTAATTTTATCATCAAACTTTAAATTGTCATAACTTTCAAACGATAAACTTTTACGAAAAACTGATTTCATAGTAGTTGTCACAATTTTTGGTTTGGAAGTAGTTGTAAAAAAATAAACGGCCAAATAAAAATTTGGGAAAATTTGTGGAAATTTGTTCATGGTGTAGATGCAAGTTGATGATGAAAAACATTGATGAACACTGTATGTAGTTGAAGAACATTGATGAACAATGATGAACAACATGTAGATTGATGTTGTCTTGTTCATCAGTTAGTCTTGTTCATTAGTTAGTTTTGTTCATCAGTTAGTTTTGTTCATCAGTTAGTCTTATTCACCAGTCTTTTCATCAGTCTTGTTCATCAATTGATCTTTTTCATTAGTTTGTCTTGTTCATCAGTTAGTCTTTTTCATCAGTCTCGTATTAAATGAGAATAAATTAGTTGGCCCAAGTCCGGTCTGTGAGCTTTGGGTCCATTAAGGTTATATTTATGCTATCTCTATAATCTATAAATATTGATGAATAATAAAGTATAGCCTACGGGGTTTTTATTGTTTAACATGGTATCAGAGCAGGTCTGATCCTCAGACCTATGTGGCTACGTTAAGTCGCCTCTCCTAAACCACACCGTCAAACTCTAGCCGTCACCCTTTAACCCTTAAAAAAAGTTCTTCAAACCGGCGATCTTCAAGAAGATAAGGGAATGCAGAAAACTAGTGACCAAGACATCTGGTCAAACATTGTCCAAGATATTTATGAGCTCATACATATGATGAATAACCTTAACAGTCACATTGGAGGTGTATGATACTGCTGAGGGATCTTTTATTTTCCCCAAAAGTAACCTTAATTAAGGATTTGAAGATGGTTTGATAAGAAAGCACAATGGTTGGCGATGTATTATTATTTTAGATGTTTTTTAGTTATGTTTTTATTATAATATTTTCTCAAGTAGAGAATACATTGGTTTATTCTTCGGTAGGATACTTTGGTTTATCCTGGTCCGAGATACTTTGGTTTATCCCGTATGAAAAAAAAGATACTTTGGGTTATCCGCAAAAAGTGAGGGTTATCCCGTATAAAAAAAGAATACTTTGGTTATAAAAAAAAAGATACTTTGGGTTATCCCGTATGAAAGACTGTGCTGCTTGCTGGCGAATTTCTTCAACATCTAATTACGTTCGTGTGTGCTGCTTGCTACAATATGAAGACTGTGCTGCAAATTAGGTTTTACTTAGCTTTAATATTTTGTGTTTTCTTTTCAGTCTCGAGCTTTCGCGGTTTTGCCGCTTGGACTGCGGGGGAGTATTAAATGAGAATAAATTAGTTGGCCCAAGTCCGGTCTGTGGGATTTGTGTCCATTAAGGTTATATTTATTCTATCTCTATAATATATAAATAATGATGAATAATAAAATATAGGCTACGGGGTTTTCATTGTCTAACATCTTGTTCATCGGTCTTGTTCATCAGTTAGTCTTGTTCGTCAGTTAGTATTGTTGATCAGTTCGTCAGGTTTTTTATAAACAACATCACAATGTTCATTGGTTAGATCACGTTGTTTATCAGTTCTTTTTTAACGAACAACATCACAATGTTCATTAATCAGTTTCTTTGGTGTTCATCAATTACATCACAATGTTCATCAGTTATACCACGGTATTCATCAGTATTCTAAAAAAACACAATGTTCATCAGTCTTTTTATAATGTTCATCATTTTTCTATTAGAAAAACGTATTGTTCATCAGTTTTCTAAAAGAAAAAAAAATCAAAGTACTTATTAGTTAGATCACAATATTAAGCTAAGAGTGAAAATAGCAAAAAAAGAGTTGGCAAAAGCAAAAGAGGGGACACTTGTTACAATGGGGTGACTTTATATATATATATTTTTTTATTTTATTCTTAATTTTTAGATGAACACAACCTATAGATATATACATTAGGTCATCGCGCTTGGATATTACTAAAAAATCCTATTAGACAAATAAGGGCCTAAGTGCCTAAATCATGGAAAGACCCATATGCCCTCATCTCTTGCCCTAATATCCTGCCTAAATATAATAGGATGATAACCATATCAGGGTAACGCATAACCTCTTTCACCACTTCATAGATCCTCCATCCTCATCTACCACATCAAAACCCTTCTCATCATCCTCTTCAAAGAGATGAGGCAAAGGTACTCGTTCGATGTTAGTGTTAGTGAGACTATAGAAATATCATTCTTCTCACGGGGTTCTTACCGTTCTACACGGGAAACCGAGCATCCGACCATTATCACCCGACTTATACTTGTTTTACCTATGATACACGAACATGACGCCATCTGTGAAACTTCACACAAACAAGCTTGTTTCGCTCTTTCTCGCCTCGATCTACTAACGATAATACTCTATTTTTCTAGGTTCTGAAATATCATCTTTTATGATTTTATGAACTCGTTTGTCATCAAAAGTATCATTTATAAGTCGTACACCAAGTGTTTGACAAAATGCCTCAATGAATATAAATATAACTATTTTGGATCATTAAGGTAAAATGCAATAAACATGTACCAAACTAAACAAAAAAGGTTGTTGAAAGTTCGGGCATGAGAACATGCCCGGAGAACATTGCTTTTCTTCATGGCTTTACTTTATGACCTTGCTTCATGGCATAACTTTATAGACTTGCTTCATGACCTAACTTTCTAGCCTTGCTTCATGGTCTTGCTTCATGACCTAGCTTTCTGGCCTTGCTTCATGACCTTGCTTCATGGCCTAACTTTCACGGCGTAATCTCGGCCCCCAAGCGGCCTGGTATCGCCACCAAGTGGCCTAAACTCTGCCCCAAGTGCCCTAAGCTCGACCATATGTACTTGGGTTGAGCACTATCGACCTCTCCTTGACCTCATGTGCCTCTAATCTATTAGCAATCATTGACATTATTAGCTTTGGCTTTGCTCTAGCCCAATGCGGCTTGACATAGACCTCATTTGCATAACCATGACATCATATGGCCCGACCTGAATCAACCTAAAATGGTCTAAAACGGCCTTACACGGGATGTTACGGCCTAAAAGACCGACCTAAACACGGCCTGACGCGGCATGATACGGCCTCAACGCGGCTTGGTATAGCCTGATACGACATGAACGTCGCCTGGTACGACATGAACACGACTTGAACGTGGCTTGATACGGTATGAACACGGCCTGAACGCGGCCTGATACGACATGAATATGGTATGGTACAACCTAAATGTGGGCTAATACGACCTTAACGTGCTATAACACAACACGAACACGGTCAGACGCGACCAAACGCGGCATGACATGGTCTCAAACGACTCGACACATCCGAAACGTGATCCTTACATGGTCTTAACCCCGCCCTTAGCCCCGACGTGGCATCAACATGAAGTTATCCATCATTGACATTATCATTAACCTTGTCATATACTTGGTCGCAATCCCATTGACCTGGCTTCGGCTGCAAGTGCCCCATACTCGACCTATGTGCTTGGGTTGAGCATCATTAACATCATTTTGGCCCCATGCCCCCGACTTCATTAGTCGTGCTCTAAAACCACATCTTCCCCAACCTCCATGTTGGTGCAACATTTACTGTTAATCTCCTTTATGTTTTAATGATAAAAAGTAAACGTTCGCAACGCTCAAAATCACAAACGATAGTCAAAAATGGCCAAAACCCAAACTTGGTTTTGGCGCGCCACTAGCGAATTGGGTTTTAGTGGTTTTTGCTTGTCGACTTTCCTCTTACCCGACACATGTGGATCTTTCAATAATATGTACATGATACTTGAGCAATTAGAAACACTCGAAACGAGGTTTAGACTTAGAGAGAAGCTAAAACTAGTCCTCCCGTTTTTGACAAAACAACAACTCATTTTTTTTACTAAACGCCTCTAGCCAAGGCTAAAACTCCTTTCTAAACCTAGTACATTCATACTTTCAACATACCATCAAGAGAAAGTATTCATATGACTATGATCCGGATTTAAGTTGTCTCTAATCATGTAACAAATTTTACTCACTTATTGGTCAAACAAAGTCAAATGTCACTTTGTGTAAACGCATCCTTTTCCTTTACGGCAAATTCTTTACTTGAGATGCAAAACATTTAGCTTGTTTGCATCAAGATAATTAGTTATCATGCTTAGTGGTGGTTTTATAAGACCAAAAGTTTCATTGAATTTAAGAAATCAGAATCCCTCTAATAGATATCCGTCACGACTCCCATCCAAGCTTATACCTCAGCACCTGAGATTAAAACATGCTAAAACGTCAACAAAATTGTTGAGTGAATTCATAGGTTTATCAGGAAATAGCGTGTACCACAAGATTTAAGTAATAGTAGACTATGTACGTATTCCATAGTCCAAACACTTTTATTATTTTCCTAATGCTCATGACACGACCTTAACGTAATAAACTGTTATCAAACCAGTACTCGAGGTTTGTGCCCCAACACGGATACAGATGTTACAAAAACATCCTATGAATTTTCTCAATACAGATGTTGCCAAACATCCTACGAATTTTACTTCAAACGTTAATTGCGTCATGGTCAACTAGAAACCACAGCCCAGACGGGGATGGTCAGTCCCGATAGATCTATCCATAACACTAGCGTATACCCAACATGTAATTAACGGTTCATGATAAAAGGGACTTTAAATGGCAATACGGTAACTTAGGCAATAATGTAATCAGGAAATAGCATACAGTTTTGGAAAACACTGTGTCCAAGAATCAAGCATGTAATCTCCCCCGTATTTAATAAAGCAAGTAGTAGAAAAAGGGGCTACGAACTCACCTCGAGTGAATGGTAATCAACAAGTATTCACAATAGAAAATGCGTCACGCTTACGATCGAATGCAACCTAATCCAATATAGGTCGTATAAGTACTAAACACTTTGATTATTTATAGGTCGTATAGCTCATCATACTATCGTTCGGGCTATCATAATTAAGAGGTCATGTAGTGACGTATGAGGAGCTAGGACACTTTAAATCGTAAATCCAACAACTCGTCGATACGCCACCCCGAAGAGGCCTCATTATGAAACTCCCTAGTAATATAGTACTTTGATTAACTAATACCACATATAATTCTATATAGCTACATCACCATCTAATCGTTTTAGTGAAATCATATTTATAAAGTAAAAACGTTTATAAGTATACTTTAGTAAAACTGGCGTAACTTTCTCGTTTTAAGTCCGTTTCTTTCGTTTCTTACGTCCACGCCTTCGTATTAAGACGAGTTATCAAAATATAACATTTTCAAAATTTTAGTTTTTCTGATGAATAGTGATTTTACTGTTCACAACAGCTACATATTTATTTTTATAGGTTTAGTTATCGTAAATCTCGTAAATGTCGTAACTTATTCGTTTTAACTCCGTTTTTAGCGATTCTTTCGAGTACGTTCTCGTATTTAAAAGTTTTATCATATTAATGATGTTTTAAAAATATAAGTTTCTGTGGTGAATAGTAATTTTTATAAAAATAGTTTTATAAAAGTATATATTTAACGTAAACTTGAAATCGTCGTATCTTTTTCGTTATAAATCGGTTTTTCGAGTTTCTTATCATTTTGGAATCGTCATGAGGTGTACTATCTTATAAAAACATAAAATGACCAGGTGGGATGTCGAATTCAAACAGAAAGTTTGGAGGTTTTTCATAAAAACATGTTTTAAACTTCATTTTATACTTTTTTATTTAGTAGATTTCCACAAGCCTTTTATAATTATATATATCATATGACTTACATATATTAGAGTCCAAGATCCATATTTACATTCATATAACATGTGTACAAGTTCATAAAATTATGTTTACAAGAAAAATCCACTTTTACAAGTTAAACATATCCTAAGTGGTGATTTACTATATAGAACATGGTAAAAACACATAGAAAAATAATAAAAGTAAAGACAAAAAAGTTTATAGATAACCATTAATGAGATATAGTGTGATGAACCAAAGTATCTAAACCCTTGTTTAGATATAAAACCAAAGCTTGCACTCTTGAAACCCTAGTTTTCTAATAAAAACCCTAATCTTGCTTTTGCTTCAACACTTGAAAATACTTAACCTAACCTTCAAACCATCTTATTAGGTCTTAGATATATTGTGTGTATGCTTGTAAATGTTGTAGAAAAATTATTGTATTAAATGTTTGTGTACTTATGGTTGAGCCGTGGCTAGGAAGGACAAAAGGGAGGGCTTTTGCTTTGATTTTTCTACACTAGAGAATTGAGTTAATTAATGTTTAATCTTTTACTAGTTATGCATGTATATATCTTAGACTAGTCAAGTTATTTCTTCTATTGAAAGGTCAAACATAGGCTCCAAGGATTGGTAATTGTTCAAGGACAAAGGGGAGGGTTTTGGGGAAAGTCTTGGTCAAATGTAGCCTAGTCTTGGTTTGCCATAATTAGAGAGGTGTTGTACAAGATTTACAGAAATTTTTGGGAAAAATAATTCTCTCAAGTTGTGGTCAAACATGATTGATCATGTTTATGTTTTTTGTGAGGGATAAATACGATGGGCCCGTTGGATTTCATTAAAAGAAAAAATTGTATACATTTAACTAATTTGTGATTGGTGAACATGATGTATCATGTTTGACTCAACTTGAGAGGATTCTAATCCAAATTTTGGTGGCTAAATGTCCCCCATTACATACATATACACGAAAATAATGAGGGGAGGGGTGGAAAAATATTTTGGTCTTTTATTTAGTGAATACTTGCATTCTTTTGGGGGGAGGCTACATGAAATGTAGATTAAATATAATGTACAATTTGTACATTGTAGGGTTTGATTTGAATTCTTTCATGAAGAATTTGAATAAATTAATAAATACTTGAAGTTTTACATAAACTTTGAGTATTTGGTACAATTGTGGGTATTTGTTAAAGCGTAAATAACTTTTGGTGCTTTCGGGTATGCCTAAATGTATTAATTGCGAAACGTAAACGTTTTACGCAACCAATAAAAATAAAATATAAAAAGTTTATTATTACTTTCGTAAAACAATATATTGCTTGCTTTACAAAGCTTTAATTCGTTGGTTCCGTTTACGTTAATTATTGATTTTTAGCTTACGAGAGAAAAAAATAAATAGTGAATTTAATAGTGTCGTACATTGATTAAAAATACGGATTGTTACACATATGACTATGATCCGGATTTAAGTTGTCTCTAATCATGTAACAAATTTTACTCACTTATTGGTCAAACAAAGTCAAATGTCACTTTGTGTAAACGCATCCTTTCTATTCATGGGAAGTGCTTTACTTGAGATGCAAAACATTTAGCTTGTTTGCATCAAGATAATTAGTTATCATGCTTAGTGGTGGTTAATGAAGGATTAAGTCATAATGACTAATTGAGTTTGTGTTATTTGAAAGTTGATTATACTTTGATTTTTATCATTTCTCAAGCAATAAATATTTTACAAACTCCCACATCTCTTACACACCACTCCCCACTAAAAATTCCCTTAATCATTTATTTATCCTCACTTTCCAAACAAATGAGTAAACACACTTTCCTACACAATCCTAACATTCCTTTTCACTCAACCAATAAACATTCTATTCCACTTTTACAAATACATTCCTCAATCATTATTATCTAATCCCTTTTCTAGACAATGTACCACTTACACATTATCACACATAAAATCCTTCTTTACCACTTTGATAATGTGTTATTCCTCACCACCCTTACACAACACACTTCATCCTCTCTCATATGCAAGCATGAATTCAAATTTGAATTATGCCAACTCACATTTCATTACACATGTACCCTCTTGTATCTTCTTGTCTCACACATTCCAACATAGACTCATATGTGTCTTATCAAAACATTCTCAACTCACTCATTCACTCACTCGCTCACACACTCGCTCACACACTCGCTCACACACTCGCTCACACACTCGTATTTGAATTTAAAATTCAAATATCTTACTCACAAACTCAAATCTTCCCAAACACACTTTGCTAACTCACACCCTTATCTCATCATTCAAATTTTAAATTTGAATTTGAATACACCTTCCTTACATATCACATCCTCACCATGAGGATCCTATATGTCAAATCACCCTCACATCACAATCCTTATCGTTGCCAACTCACACACAACTCACATTCAACTCACACTTTTCACAACATCCACACTTAGCCACTAAGTTAAGCATATTCCATGGAATATTCCTTTTGCTTAACTCTTGCTAACTCATAACACAATTTCTATTTGAATTTCAAATTTTCGTCTCACAACATCCACACTTTGTTTCCAAGATTGAAATATTCATTTGACATATTCTTTCTCCTTAATACATGCCAACTCATCACCTAACCATGGTTAGTTCCTAACCCATCATCTCATACATACACAACCCTCTCACAACATTTGAATTTGAATTTCAAATGCACTCTATTTCACACAATGACAACTCATCCTTATTACCTGAGTTTGAATTTTGAATTTTAAATCATGGGAGGAAAAACTTTTATCCATCACATAAGGATACCCAAAGATAAACCCTTTGTCCAATGGTTATTCTCGTTCTCTTTGAAATTGAACAAACACCCCTATAACTTCTTTTATACATTTCACAAACATTTTTTATCAAATGGCTATTTAAGTTGGTTGATCTTATAAAACTTTGAGTGTTAGAATGATGGAAAGGTCAAAGCGTGAAGTACAATTGGGGGTTTAACAAGAACGGGTATTTAAATCGCCAAAAACCAGAAAAAACAAGACGAGTGTATGATGCGCTGGGCGCATGGCCCAACGCGTCACTCTCGAAATGGTTTTCCATTTGGGGACATTTTAGCCTATAAATACCCTCCTTGTCTATTGTATTCCTCACTTGCCAAACATTCTTTCCCCTTATTTCTTCTCTCTAACCCTCTAAGTCTAACACCTCATGTGTTATAATCTTCTCTTCTATCATCTATTAAAAGAACACATCATTCCGCAAAAGAGACACATAAGTACTTAATCCAAACTTGTGTGTTTGTGGCGAGGGTCTTTTTATATTTATCATTTCTATTAGAATCGAGTCTCTAGGCTAGGTTATGGATTGATTCTTAAATTAACTTTACATTTAATTTTGTTGTAAGTGAAGTCTTGTACCTTTGTGGTCAAGCCTAGATAGGGTGTTGATCTAGTGGGGTTTGTGATACTTCCAAGGGGAAGTCTTAGTAGGTAAGTTGAATCATGGGTTCTTGTGGGTGGTTTCCGAGGGCAGAATATCATTGGGAGTAGCTCTTCTTAGTGAGCGCCAAACTTAGTGCGTATCGATGCAGTTGTGACTAGTCCACCATAAGGATTATACTAGTGTAATAGTATCAGGATGCATTTTTATTTGCCAAAATCCACTTTTATAGTCGAACATAGAAAATATCTTTTGTTTCTAGTCCAATTTATCAAACTTTCTTTATGTGGTAAAAAATATCCATCAAATACTTTATTTTCATTAACTTTTTATAATTTATTACCATTCTTGCTTTACCTCTTGCTATCTCGGCATGTTTTCTTACTAAAATGGCTGGTGAATTATGGGGACTATGACTAGGCCTTATTAGTTTGCTATCCAAGAGTTCTTTAATTTGTACTTGAAACTCCTTTTGGTCTTCAGGGTTATATCTTATGGGTTTTACCCTGATTTCCTTATCCCTATCTTTCATTTCTAGTTTCGCCATAATTTGGTTCTTATTCCAAAATTTTAAAGGATTATCAGTATAGCACTCATTTAATCTTTCTTTTTATATCTTCTATAATATTATCAAGCTTTCGAAGATTTACTTGATAATCTAAAAGATTTTCTTCCTTTTGATATTTTAATAATAACCTTCCTCTTTCTAGAATTGGTTTTCCTTGGTATCCTATGTCGTCGTGTTTTTAACGATATTAATCTTATAGGAAAATTACATCTGTAAGCTCTTTGAATTCTTTTAACAGATATTAAATGATGACATGGTGTTTTAAATAAAATTTGAAAATCCATAAAATCGAATACAACTTTATTAAATCTTTCAAGAAAACTTTGTCCTAATAAGACATCGGTACCCCGCATCATGAAAATAGGATGTTGGACCTTTAACTAAATAAGATCCTATCAATAACCAAGGAATTTTAATACCTTTGCTTAACAATAAAACTTCTTTATTAAAACTAATTCCTCTGTATGTATCAAGATCTTGATGGTATTCTTTTGGATAAAACTAATTCCTCTGTATGTATCAAAATATTCTGCTTTATAATCTTTATATGTAATTCCCATGGGGATATAAACACTACTACGGCTTGTCATCTAGGAATATATATTAATTTATCATTATATGTTATTTTTAAACCATAAGAACTTAGTTTATATGGTCTAACGTTTTCTAAAAAAGTTAATCCCCAACATAATCTCTAGGCTATCATTTTCACTTTCATTTTCAATTAATAATCTTAGAGGAATATTTTCTTCTCCAAACTTAACTATAGTTTCTATCGCTTCTTTTATTTTATGCAATTCTCCATTAAAGTTTGTATAATGGTGGGGCACATCTAATTGATATTTTTGTAGCTTTTTACATATCTTATTGCTAATGTAGCTTCCATTTGCACCTGTATCTACCAATATATTGACACATGTAAACTCTTTTCCATCAAAATATTCACCTTGGATTTTATAGTTTTTTATCGTATTCTCTTTTTCAATTATAATATTATTATATCTATTAGAAATAGATAGTCCCCTATTTAAACTACTAGAAACACCTTGGTTTGTAAAAGTAAGTTTAGAAACCATTTGTTTTTTTTAATAAAAGGGGTATATCTTGTAAATCCAGGCTTAAAGGCCTAGCATCAATTTCCTCAATTTTGGATAAAGTGGGAATTTGAACTTGACATACATCACTAAATAAAAATGGAAAATCAATGGTATCTTTTTTGCTAAAACATTCAGAATGATGTGTATTTGAAATAGCATACGAAATCGCATAAGTTATTGAATAAGGTCTATTTTGTTGTTTAAAGAAATCTCTCTTTTTAAAGTCTTGTAGTAAACTTAAAGTTTTATCAAAGCCTTTATCTTGTATATGATAAGAAATTCTTGGGTATACATTAAAGTTTTATCAAAGTTCAATGTATACCCGAGAATTTCTTATCATATACAAGATAAAGACTTTGATAATACTTTAAGTTTACTACAAGACTTTAAAATGAGAGATTTCTTTAAACAACAAAATAGACCTTATTTAATAACTTATGTGATTTCGTATGATATTTTAAATACACATCATTATGAATGTTTTAGCAAAAAAGATACCATTGGTTTTTTTTTATTTAATGATGTATGTCAAGTTCAAATTCCCACTTTATCTAAAATTGAGGAAATGGATGCTAGGCCTTTAAGCCTGGATTTACAAGATAAACCTCTTTTATTAAAAAACCAAATGGTTCCTAAACTTACTTTTACAACCCAAGGTGTTTCTAGTAGTTCAAATAGGGAACTATCTATTTCTCATAGATATAATAATATTAAAACTGAAAAAAGGATACGATAAAAAAACTATAATATCCAAGGTGAATATTTTGATGAAAAAGAGTTTACATGTGTCAATATATTGGTAGATACGGGTACAAATGGAAGCTACATTAGCCATAAAATATGTAAAAAGCTACAAAAACATCAATTAGATGTGCCCCACCATTATACAAACCTTAATGGAGAATTGCATGAAATAAAAGAAGCGATAAAAACTATAGTTAAGTTTGGAGAAGAAAAGATTCCTCTAAGATTATTAATTGAAAATAAAAGTAAAAATGATAGCCTAGAGATTGTGTTGAGATTAACTTTTTTAGAAAACGTTAGACCATATAAACTAAGTGTTGGATTTAGTGTCTAAGTTCATAACTAATTGGTAAGATTGTCGTCAAAAATAGAGTCCTTTTTGGGTTGCCCTCAGTGAACCGTTAAGAGAAATAATGAAGGAGAGATAATATTAATTAGAATTAATATTATATGTATAATTAATTGGTTTATTAATTTATTAATAGTTGGTAAATTAATTAGAAGCTAATTATAAAGATGCATGGGCTGAATATGAACTAATATAAGGTGTATTAAGTTGAATGGGCCGGGAAGACCCATAAGGACCCATTAGACTTTTTTGGGGGGATCCCACATCCCTCCAAAGAGCTATTCCATATGAATAACAATGTTTGCTTGGTAAAGTTTATATACTTTGGTATTGGGCATAAACATGGGTATTTTTTGAAGCGTGTGAAAATAGTTCTTGTGTCCGGAATGCCTAAACGTGATTTTTTGCTGAATCGTAAACGTTTTAGCATCCAATAAAATAAAACCATTATTAAGTTGACTTTTACTTTCATATAATAATATAATGATGGCTTGGACGTAACTTTAATTTCGTTGGTGTCCGTTTACGTTAATTATGATTTTTGCTTACGCGATTTAACTTAACTATTAAAATTAAAAGCGAACGCGTACGAGAAAAAATAAATAGTGAATTTAATAGCGTCGTACATTGATAAAAAAAATACGGATTGTTACACTTTCCATATTTGATATAGAAGATTTAAATGCTGTGTATCAACTGGTAGTGGAATGATATCAAGATGAGGATACCTGGTGGTTTTTAATAGAGTACTTTGGGAGGATTTGATGGTTATGTTCATCCAGATGATGAATGAGTTTTGGAATTTTCACGGCCAGGATTGGATATAGTAAGTTGGAAGCTACATGGTTCTTCAGGGGTACATACTTAGTGAGTGAACAGGATTAGTCATTATATGCTTGGTAGAAGAAGTACCTTTGAGAAAGAAAGTACTTGGTGCAAAATGCTGAAATTAAAGTTAAGTCTGAAGAAAGACTGTACTATGGCATTAGTGTGTGATTAGATTTATCAGAAGTACTTGCAGATTT
This sequence comes from Tanacetum coccineum, assembly GCA_026074375.1. Classification (NCBI taxonomy): domain Eukaryota; kingdom Viridiplantae; phylum Streptophyta; class Magnoliopsida; order Asterales; family Asteraceae; genus Tanacetum; species Tanacetum coccineum. The sequence continues at coordinate 32,547 of BQNB010022790.1, read as the reverse complement.
AGAACCTGAGACTTTGATGGAGATGTGGAGGATCTTTGAGTGTGGTGTCAAAGCCACATCTAACAGATGGTTTCATTCACCATGCTTACACAGGCATTTAGAACTGGGCTATGTTCATAAGCAGCGGCGTATGGTAAGACTTCTCAAAATCCGTTTATGGTTGACAATTTACCAAAATTGTAGGGTTCTCAATCACCTTGCTTCATGGTTAGTAGTTGCTAGTCCATGATCAAACAGTTCTTGGATAAAGACTAAGCATAATCTATTGATAGACTGATAGTTGCTAAAAACTATATGGTTTATCAATGCACCTGTTATGGGCATGAAGCATTGGCTAGTCCGAAGCAAACGGTATTTGGCTAAAGACACATCAATTCGTAGAATGGTTGCATGTTTACCAATAATGTTTGGTAATTAACTCATACCGTGTTTTTAAAATGAAGAGTTAAACTATCTCTAGAGCATACGACTATAGTAAACGAACAAGAATGTTTATGGCGGTAGTTTGCCAAAAACTACAAAGCCAACTTAGTTGGATTGTTGCTAAAAAGATGTTGTGTGTTGTGAGAGACAAAGTTGCTGCTTGAAGATGATAGAGTTTAAAAGATCACGAATATTAAAAGTGTTTGGATACATCCTCTATGCGTTAAAGAAGTTAAGAAACATGAAGTTAAAAGAGTTTAACATTCATGTTTAAGGGAGGATTGTTAGGAATTACGTTTTTGTAACTTAGTACCGACAGTACAAATTAGGTTAGTACTGGATAGTTTAGTAGTACTGACAGTACAAAATGTTAAGACTAATCAGTTTAGTTAGTACCATAGTAGAAAATAGTTAGTTACGTTTAAGAGTATGTATGAGATATTTTAGGAAAGATATGTACGGGGTTTTGTAGCCTGTTGGGTTTTATCCTTGGTCTATAAAAGGATACCTTTGCATAGTTAGACATACGATTCAAGATTTTCATATCAAAATCATATTTAATAGTTAGTAATCTGTAATAATTCAAAAGCAGATTATTGAAGTTTTATTTAGTTCTTAATTGTTTTATTTGTACTTGTGTAAGATTCCGCATTAACACACAGTATTCATAATCAGTGGTTTCTACATAGGATCAACATATATTATAATTTTGGCTATCATCCTTAATAGGTGCTGAGATCTATTCCCAAAGGTCTCACAAAGAGTGTTGCACTAAAGACAGATTGGCACGAAAGACTTCTCTAAAGAACGGGTACAAAAAAGAGGTTATGTATCCAAACAGGGGAGGAAAAAATTTTTTCTAAAAATCATATCTTTTAAAGGTGTGAACACATTTGTGCATAAAAGATCAAGCTTATGTATGATCTTGATGATATTGTGATGATGCAATGGACTACATGGAGTCTGAGGATGTTCAAGATGAGGGGAGGACAAGCTCTGTGGTGTTAGAAGAGAAGGAAAGTGTAATAAGGGAAGTAAGTATTGAGCTCCTATAGTACTATCAAGCCACATGAAGTTACCGACAGAAAATGAGGTTACTGACAAGCAAGATGGAGGTACCCGTTAGTATAAAAGTGAGTAACGTTGAATAAGGTGAAGGTAATGTCTGATCAAAATATAGGTAAAAATGCTACTCAAACTGCTCCAACAACTACTTCAAACCTACTCCAATATAATCTTGGTGATGATGAGGACCATTGCTCAAGTTCTATCTTAATGATTCATGAATAACAGAAGGAAAAGGAAAAAGGAGTAGAGATTAGGAATGAAAGATACTAAGAGACCAAGGCCTACTTCAAAAAGATTAATATTGACTTTGAGACCTCTTCCCAAGATCGATCCAAAAGATAAAGGAAAAAAGAGGATTGTATGAGGAGGTATGTATTTCTGATACTGAATCAGAAGATATTACTGAAGCTGGAAAGAAATTTAATCAGATTGTAATAATGAAGAGGTGCCAAAAGGTTCATTAGGATTGGGAAGCTGAAGAGAGAAGAAAAGGTTTGGATGAGGAGAAGTAACAAAGGCTACACTACTTAATGAATATGAATTCATTTGAGGCAAGACTTTTTGCTGACAAGATACGTGCTGAAAAGCTTAGAGGAAAGAGAGAGAGAGATGTATACTAATAAGCAGAGAACTAAATTTCTTCTTGACACAATTGCTGCCTAAAGAGATTTTTTGCTCAAACAAAGATCTATATAGCTATCAGAAATAAACATCCTCCAAGAACCACAGCTTGGACCAAATGATGACTATTTGAAAAGCATGTTGGAGGCAAGAAAGCATTCTGATTGAAGACAGAGTTTTGATGAAAATACAGTTTTGTATTAAAAGATAAAATGGCTGTGATAGTTCATTGCTATTATGCTGAGGATGAGAGACAGATTAAAGAGATGAATGAAGAATCTAAAGACCCTAAAAAGAAGAGGGTTGTCAATGAAACTTCAAGGGAAGAAGACACAGAAAAGGTACATGCTGGACAAGAAGTGACAAAGCAGGGTACAAAGAAAAGAAAGAGTGGTCATGTGAAGATGATTGCTAGGAAAAGGCCAAGACCACAGCCAGATGATGATAGTGATGATGAACACAGAAAATGTCTAAGGATTGTTACATTTGAAAGTACCATAGATAGTGAGATTATGGAGACAAAATCATTTGTTTCTAAGTTGCACAAGGTTTCATCACCAGATGGGGATTACCTTGTTGTCTATAGAGTTAATGGGCACTTCAGGGCATTTAACTATCTAATGGAGGTACTACATATTTTTGATAGACAGGATTTGTTTCATTTATATGATTTGGTGATGAAGCAGTACTCAAAAATCACACCAGAAGGTATTGAGTTGATTCTTTGGGGAGACTTGAAGATTATGATGGAATCCTCAACAGAAGAAAATGATCAAGGTGATTTCTGGAACAATCAACAAGAATGGGAGGTTTTTAGATGGAGACTGTATGAAGCTTGTGGAGTTTGCATACTAGAGCTTAAGGATGGGACAGTCATCCACATGCTAGTTGAAAGAAGGTATCCTCTCTCCAAGGAATTGTTGCAAAGAATGCTTGATTTGGGATTGGAGGTTGAAGAGGAAAGTACTGCTGCACTACATTTGGTAAGATTCATTAAGCAACAGCTTAATGAAGAGTAATGTTGTGAATGAAAGTGAGAAGGGTTTGAGTGTTGGCTAACCACCACACAACAAATGGTCTTCAATTCACCATGTCTAACAGACATCAAGAATTGACTAGTCCAGAAGCAAACGGCTTCTGGTAAAGACTTCTCAAATCCGTTTATGGTTGACAATTTACCAAAAATTGTATGGTTCTCAACTCACCTTGCTTCACAGTTAAGAGTTGGCTAGTCCAGGATCAAACAGTTCCTGGTAAAGACTAATCAAATCTGTTGATAGCTGATAGTTTGCTAAAAACTATATGGTTATCAGTGCACCATGTTATGGCAATGAAGCATTGACTAGTCCAAAAGCAAACGGCTTTTGGTAAAGACAAATCAAATCCGTTGATAGTTGATAGTTTACTCAAAACTATAAGGTTATCAATTCACCTTGTTGTTTACAATGAAGAATTGGCTATCCCAGAGCAAACGGCTACTGGTAAAGGAATATCAAATCCGTTAATGGCTGGTAGTTTGCCAAAAACTACAAAGCCAACTTAGTTGGATGTTGCTGTGTTGCTGAGAAGATATGTTGCAGATAAAAAAGATGTCAAAATTATCAAAGATCAAGATCAAGATTTGTCAGAGTGTTTGGATACATCCTCCAAGATTTCAAGAAGAGTAAACTGAAGAAACATGAAGTTAAACAAGTTCAACAATCATGTTTAGGGGAGGATTGTTAGGAATTATGCATTCCTGACTTAGTACCGCTAGTTATATTACTTAGTACCGCTAGTTGTAATTAGTACTGACAGTACAAAGTGTTAAGTACTGATCAGTTAGTTAGTACCGTTAGTATAAAATAGTTAGTACCGTTTATGAGATATGCATGAGATATCTTGGGAAATGATATCGTGATCTGTTGTAACGCATTTTTAAAGCCCATTAGGTTTCTTAGTCAAGTCAAAAGGAACTCTAGGCATAGTTAAGTAGATATAGTTTCTACACTATCATAGGAGACAAATAATAATCATAGTTTTTAATCTGTAACCTAGACAGAATTACATGGATAATATAAAAGTTCTTTTGTGATATTCAATATTTTTCTTCTTAGCATTATTGATTAGATTCCGCATAATCAATAGTGTTTAGTTAGTGTTTCATTATTGTTGCTTTAGAATTATCTAAAGGAGCAAACTCTTTGCAAGCTGAAGGTTAAGATCTAGTCAGTAAAGTGATCCAACTGACACTATTCACCATCCCTCTTACCTCGACCTCTGCTCCAACAAACAAACCCATCACTTTCATAACAAACCCCACACCACAAACCAACAATTCCACCTTGGCAATCCTCTCAATTTTCATTCGATGATGGGACAAAGACAAGGATTCAATGGCTGTGATGATAGAACTTGGTGGCCAAGAAAAGTGGATGGCCTAGATGAAGGTTTCGAGCTCTCTCACACAAGAAACACACTCATAATCCCTCTCACTGAAGAAACACACATTGAAGACCCAAGACTTTGATATTTCTTCTATAAATAGGGACTTTTGTAAGCCCTAATGGGCATCTAGTTTTTAGCAGCTTATAGTAGTTACTTTTTAGTTTATTGTAGTTTATTTTTCAAAGTCTTGTACTCTTTTTTAAGTTTAATGAAAAGTTTGATATTTTTAAGTTAAATTCTGTTTTTTAAGATTAATGCATTTTATGTTATAAAACTATTTTGTAAGATCTCTTAAACTGTTTTTACTTGTTACTTAAGCTATTTAACTTAAGCTATATAAACTTTTCCATAGTTTATATAACCTAAGTCCTTTTTACCTCAAAAATCACTAAAAAAGCTAAATGGATGATAAGCCAAACCTGTGAGGGCTTATGGGTTTTACCATCTTATCTTTGATAAGCTGGAGCTTGTAGACAAAGCTCTTAAGAGCTTATTTGCCCTTGTTTAGAGCAAAGGGCTTTGTAAGTCTTTCCTTTTCATTTTTTAGCTTAAATTGCTTATTGCAAATTTATTGCTTATTTATTGCTATTCTTGCTTGTTTTATTTATGCTCCTTATTTAAGTTTGATATTGCTTATTGATGCCATTCTTGATGTTAAAATCTCCTTTGTTCTGTTTTTCCAGATCTGCCTTATTTAGCTTTAAAAACTGCTAATCGTGTTTGCTTTTTTTAATGCTATCTTTGTGTTCAGTGCTAATTTGTCATAATGTTACTTGGTGATTAATCTGTTTTCGAGTTTGTTTAAGTTTTCTTAGCATGTTATAAGCTTAAAATGGTTTTTTAATTTCTTAAGGGGTGTTTGGCACTGGCAGTATTAACGTTAATATTGCTTGATGCCTTTTGTCCTTTAAGTAAACTTTGAAAAGCTCAAATTAAACCTATAAGTCAGCTTAGATAAGTTTTCAAAGTTTAAAACTCATTTTTAAGGTTTCTAGTAGTTATGGTTTGAATCTGTGAGGTTTGAGCTTTATAGCTTAGCTTATTGGCTTAGGTTTTGATTAGGTGCTTATAATTTGTGTTTTCATGCTTGTTTATGCCTAAGAATGCAGTAGGATTAGAGTAGTTTAAGTGTGCAATTGTGGTTTGAGTTTTTGTCAAAATCTGTCAAGTTTCATAGTTGTTTTTTTAAGTTAAAAGTCATTTTTCACTTACAAATTTAGGTTAGCTAAAGTAGGATTTAGGGTTTGAAATTTCTTGCACAAGCTCCTTAGGTATCAAGCTCAATCTGTTTGAGCTTATTTTGTATTTTAAAAGTCTTTTTCCTAGCTTAATTTAGGCCTGAACTTTGCTTTTTGTCTTTTCAAAAATTTGAGAAAACTCAGCAGCTACTGAGTATAATCAGCTTTTTCACCTAGCTTTTTCATAGCTTATTTGATTTTCAAAATGTTTTCTGATTGATGATTTAGAAAGCTTGTTGTATAAGCTTTTCAGTGCTATAAGTCTCTAAGCCATAAGGATCCATTTTCTAGCTTAAAAATAAGCTAGAAAGTGCCCCCTTAGGCTGTTTGGTCACCAATTTTGGCCAATAAGCTTAATTGCTTTTCTGAGCTTATTGGATTTGCTTTATTTATGTTTAGTCCTGCTTATTAGGTTAGTTTTAGGCCCTTTTAGCTTATTTAACTTAGGTTAGAGCTTATTTAAGCTTATTAGTTTTTTTAGTTTAGAATTTAAGTTAAAAGCCTTTAGGTGATTCTGTCATTTAAGCTTAGTTTTAGCTTATCTATTTGCTTATTTCTTGATCTTTAGTGCTATTTAGGTGTAGGTGTTAAGCTGTCATAAGCTCATTTGCTTTTTATTTGCTTATTAAGTCTAAAAAAGCTTAACAGTTTAGCTTTTAGGTCACTTAGCTTAAAAACAAATCTGTCACTTATTTTAGCTTATTTCAGGCTTATTTGTGCTTTTTAGAAAAGTTGCTTTTATTAAAAGTGCTTATTTTAATCTTAAAAAGCTTTTTCAAAAAGAAAGTTTGCAAAAATAAAAACATTGGGAGTGAAGGAGAAGTCAAGGTGAGCAAGGCTCGAACCTGAGACCTCTCCCTCACTCAACCAACGTTTTAACACACACACCACGCACCATCCTGCCCTTGGGACTTTTTCGTTATAGTCTCCCAACACTTTTCTTTTATACACTTTTTAGCCTATTTTAGTTATAAGCCCTTTTCTGCTTATTTCGAGCTTATTTCAATAAGCTGTTGAACCCAGCTTATTTTTCTTAGATTTAGCTTAGTGCAAAGTATTTTTCACAAATTTTTCAGAATTTTCCAAATTAGTTTAGTATTTTTTATTAATTTTTTAGATTAAATCCGTTTTTAATTCATAATAAATAATATAAAAGTCAAAAAAATATAATTCTTTTTTTTTAATTTTCTTTTATCATTTAGGGTTTATAAAAATTAAATTTGCATTTGTAGGGTTAAATTTGTAGATGTTAGGGTTTTAAAGAACGGGATTTGAATTTCGTTATCGTTTTTAGTGTTTTAGCCTTAATTGCTTTCGTTTTTAGCGTGCCTTTACTTGTTTTTGCATTTTATTTGTAGAAATAGGAAACCAAACCCAATTTGTGATATTCAAACATTCTTCCACAAACGTTACCTCGATTTTCCATTCATGCCTCGTCGGGACACGACCCGGGAAGGTTTTTAGGGGTTTTACTTTAGGTAAAAGTAAAACATCTTTTAAAAGCCTTACATAATTCTTATTATTGATATTTTGATAATTCTCATTATATATTTATATTATATATTTATTATATATATTTATATATACTAAAGGAATTGTTTTAACGAATCAGTCGTCAATACGTGTTTAGTCTTCCCAGCCCAGATGCCCTTTTAAGGCTGCCACAATGAACATGAGACCGACCTCATAAAACAATGAAGTTCTTATTAGTCTAAAGAAAACTTGTTTGAAAATAAATCGACATGTTAATGAATAAAGAGATTTTTAAACGCATCAAAAATTTTATATTTTTAAAAAGCATCCGTCAATTCTCATTAATTCACACATATTATATTTGCGTCTGTGTTGGACTCTTGTATAACGTGTGTTCTTGATGATGAATAACAAGTGTATATGGAATTGTGTCCTAATGAAATTTGTTGATTGATCTCGTTGACTCTAGACCCTATAAGTGCACTTTTGTTATTTGGTGATCGAAGGCTGGAGCGGACTACCGCCTTTTCAATATCTATGATATCAGAGTGAGAAAGTCGATAGAAGCGTGTTGTACTCCATCAGAAATGAAACAAACTTCTTTTGAGAGAAGCCTGAGTAGCTAAGAGGGTTGTGCATTGTATCACTGGGTCCATGATGACTTATCTTTAATACCAGAATCAGCTTTGTGATTACCGATAGATTATGCATTGACCCGGTTTCTGCCTAAAGGTTGTATGGAGAGCTTCTTTCTTTACACCCTTTATCCTTATAATTATTTTTCATTCTTTAACCCCTTCAATGTTAAACCAACACGTCCTCATAATCACCATGTTGGGATTGTTCCGGTGATAACTCATGCATTGGATAACATTCTTCCCAATCTCACTTTACTCCTTTTTAATCATACCTAAGGAATTATACTCTATCTATTAGAGTGTCCATAGGTAGATACCTTCAGTTCTGGCTGGATCAAGGAACATAATACCTATCCTTAACCGCCTTATATCTCTTTGATAATCATTGGTTGGTTGGTCTTTAAGTATTACCATCGTATCCATTAAGCCATTTAAAAGATCAGTCAACGTGTTTGAGAAATCATTTGATACACATTAAAAGTTTTCATTTTTACCAAAAAGCTCCCCCTACACATATGTGTAACAATCCGTTATTTTAGGTCATTTTACGACTTCATATATTCAATTATTTATTTTTAGACATTTACGCGTTTACTTTAAATTTTATCGTTAAGTTAAATCGCGTAAACTAAAAATCATCATTCAACGTAAGCGGGCATCAAACAAATAAAAGTTTACGTTCAATAAGTGTTATATAATTATTAAGATGGTAATTAGTGACTGTTCACTAATTATTTTTATTCGTTACGTAAATCGTCTACCTTTCGCAATAAAACACTATTATGCATGCATGGGAACCCATAAACCCACCTATACTTCAACAAATACCTACCATTATACCCAATACCCAAAAATATATTACAAACTTATTTATACATGCATACTAGACGAATATTGCATACACACTTTAATTCATCTCAAATTAAATCCTTAAATTACCCACTAACAACATAAATAAATGTATTCATTATCCAATGGATTCAAGCCTTAAAGTTAGCACCAACTTTGTCTCCTACACCTTCCTTTGCTCGGATAGAAATAGGGAGAAACAAAGAAGACCAAAGAAGCATGTTTAGGCAAGATCACATCAAGTCATACTTATTTTACATTACACCATGCTTTCTCTTTTACTTACCATGTCCCTAGTAATATTTTAACTCCTAAAACCTAATCCTAAGCCAAGCCAAACCGTGCACCTCTTAATACCTTCCATGGTTTTGTAAAAATGGTTTTTACAAGTCTCTCATGCTATAAATAGGTGCCATATAGCAAAACTAACACACACATCTCATTACATGTAAAAACTTCAAGTCTTTCCCTTTCTTTGTTCACTCAACTCACGGCTCAAACACACTACCTAAAACATTTCATAGTTTTTGATTTTACAAGTATTACAAGTATTCAAGGGCTGATATTAGTGATATCTAAGGTCATTCAAAGTATTTTGGAAGCTTGGTTGGTTATTTATAAAGGGTTTATACAAGAAGGAACATAGGGTTTTTCAAGTAATAATTAGGGTTTTCTTGAAAGTATTTAGGTTATACACTTGGGTTAGATTTTGTGTATCATCTTCATCTACTCTCTTGAGGTCTAAACATAACCCTAATCTTTTCTAATACTTCATTTACATGTTTATATATATTTGTTATATTGTTCTTCACCATCTAGGTTATTTTATGAGTTTATAAAACAAATAGACATGTTCATGAATTCGAATTATATTTTTTGCATGTTTAGATGATGTTAAAAATATGGTAGAACACAAGGAAACACTTTATATAAGTGTTAGTTAATTTTTAGATTTGGTTTATAAATTAAATCATTGAAAGTTTATTTATAAAAGTTTATAAATAAAAGATTATGAGGACATTTCATTGGACATAAAATCATGGACAATAATTAGAGGACTTAATATATATGAAAGATATGTTAATAAGTAAAGTAGAGGACTTGTAATAATTTGAAAATATGAAAGTATATCATAACAGTTTTCTATTCTGTAACAATTTGAACGTGTAATAAAATTTGGAAGTATTTTACCATGATAGTACATTTCATAAGGAATCCAAGCATATAAAGAACTCAAAAAACGAAACTATAACAAAGAAGTTATGATTTTTGCAAGATTACGATAAAAAGTGTTTTTATAAAATATTTTTATAAAAACTACTACTTTTCGAACCTAATAAAAAGTGTTTTTATACAAGTAGTTTTCTAAAAACTGCAATTATTTCGAAACTGATAAAAATATTAGAATATTTTTCTATGATAGATCATCTCAATAGGAATCGGTGCATATAAGGAACATTAAAAACAAAATTAAAACGAAGGAGATATGATATTTACAAAGTTACGTTAATTAATATATAAAAAGTGTTTTTTATAAAAACTGCTACTGTTTCACAACAGTATAAATTCTGTAAACATTTATATAGGTTAGATTATTTAATTTCGATTCCGTACATATAGAGAAACCGTAAAACGAAGCTAAAATGATAAAGTTATAAATTTCTAAAGTTTTCAAAAAGTATATATATACTTTTTAACGTTATATAAAAGCTGAAATATGTATAAAAACTGCAGAAACTGAAAATAGTAATTTTGACGACCTTCGAGTCCGATTCGGCCAAAGTATAAAACTATAAAGTTGTCTGAAACGACGTTTTATTTAAACCTTCCGATTTTAATAATTTTTGGATGTATGGATATTTAATTAGAAATTATAAAGAAAAGTATATTTTTATATAAAAATTATTTTATGAAACAATTATACTATTTATATGATATCATTATATAAATAATAAAAATATTAAATCAAGTATTTTTAACAAATAATCAATACATGAACACATATCTTACAAGTACAATTGAAATATTGTTTCGAGTTTATAAATTAAACAAAGACATTTAGATGGTGATGTAACTCTATAAAAATATATTGATGTATTTACATTAAATAAATGACACTAATACGACCTATACTTAATTAGGTTTGCTTCAATTTGCCAGAGCGCTTTATAAAAAACAGCTATTTATGTAGATTAATCAATTCATTCATCAGAGGTGAGTTCATAGCCCCATTTTATACGATTATAATGATTTACAACTTTTGAGGTGAGAAATATGCATTGTTTTACATTTAGACGCAAGTACAATTTTAAACAAATTACAAGTTTGCCTAAGTAGTTATAACCCACTATGCCCATAAATCATGAACTGTCAATTACTTGGTGTAACCGCGAGTGTTATAAATAGATCTATTTGGGATTGACATACCTGTTGGGATTAAACGAGTTCTTGATGATCTTAGAGTTACTGCTGCTAAGCATAAATTAGTGCTATTGTAATCTTAATGAAAAATATGCTAAGTAGTTAGTACTGCTAGTTTCTACTGCTAGTGTAAGTTACTACTGCTAGTGTAACTTAGTACTGCTAGTAAATGTTAGTACTGCAAGAGTAAAGGTAATACTGCTGGTGAAGATTGAAGAAAATATTCTAAGTAGTTACTACTGCTTGTACACAGTTAATGTTGTTGGTGTATAAGTTACTACTGTTAGTGTTCAGAGTTAATGCTGCTGGTACAAAGTTACAACTGCTGAAAGATTACAACTGCTGAAAGGATAAAGATTGCTTAAAGATCAAGATTACTTAGTTGATAAGGATTGTTATTTATAGAATAGATCTTTGAGAATATTCTAAGTTTTTGTAATATATTGTAAATCGACTAGGACTCTTTGGTGTATAAAATGAGGTCCTAGGGCATAGATATCTGTATCAAGTACCAAAAATGAGTCATTCATAGAATTGTCATATCTTTAAGGTTTTGTAACCCTAATACTAGGAGAGTATTCGTATTATTTGTAATAATAATATTGGAGCTTTTATTGTTGAATTATATTGTTCTTGTGTTACTGTTTCATTGAAGAATTCTTCTTATATTAAAGATTAGATTTCGCATAATCTTTAGTATTATCAAACAAAGTTTCTATCATAGTTGTGTAGGATTTATCTTGCATAACTAAACCTTACACAAGCTAAGGAATTCAAGATCCATTGAAGTGGGATCAACAAGTGGTATCAGAGCTTGTTGCTTTGAGAAACTTTGCTAAGAAGACATAGATCAAGACTCAGTACATATGGTGGCTGCATCAAAAGTGCCTATGCTCAAACCAGGTGAGTATGAGCTTTGGAGGATGAGGATGGAACAGTACATCCAGATGGTTGATTATTCTCTATGGGAAGTCATAGAGAATGGTAATGCACCTCTAATAACAAAACTTGTTGAAGGTGTTGAGACTATAATTGCTCCTTCAACTGCTGAAGAAAAGGCACAAAGGAGGTTAGAGCTAAAGGCAAGAAGCACTTTATTGATGGGCATCCCTAATGAACATCAATTGAAGTTTAACTCTATCAAAGATGCCAAGTCATTGCTGCAGGCTATTGAGAAGAGGTTTGGAGGGAATGCTGCTACTAAAAAGACTCAGAGGAATCTTCTAAAGCAGCAGTATGAAAATTTTACTGCATCTAGCTTAGAGGTATTAGATCAAACCTTTGATAGGCTTCAAAAGCTTATCAGTCAGTTGGAGATTCATGGTGAAAGTATCTCACAAGAAGATGTGAATCAGAAGTTCTTAAGAAGTCTGTCACCAGAATGGAACACACATACCATTGTGTGGAGGAACAAGCCTGAGATAGATACATTAAGCTTGGATGATCTTTACAACAACCTGAAGATCTATGAACCAGAGGTCAAAGGAACATCAAGCTCAAGCACAAACACACAAAACATAGCCTTTGTGTCCTCAAACAGCACCAGCAGTACAAATGGAGCAGTTAATACTGCTCATGGTGTTACAACTGCTAGCACTCAAGCTACTGCTGTTAACTCAACAACAATTGATAACTTAAGTGATGCTGTTATATGTGCTTTCTTTGCAAGTCAACCAAACAGTCCTAAACTTAACAATAAGGGCTTGCAACAAATTATTCCTGATGATTTAGTAGAGATGGACTTGAGGTGGCAGATGGCTATGCTAACAATGAGGGCAAGGAGATTCTTGAAGAACACTGGAAGAAAGCTTACTGTGAATGGTACTGAAACCATTGGGTTTGATAAGTCCAAGGTGGAGTGTTACAACTGCCACAAAAAGGGACACTTTGCAAGAGAGTGCAGGGCTCCAAGGAACCAAGAAAACAGGAATAGGGAGAACACAAGAAGGGTTATGCCAGTGGAGATAACTACTTCCAATGCTTTGATCTCATGTGATGGTCTTGGTGATTATGATTGGAGTGATCAAGCAGAAGAAGGTCCAACTAACTTTGCACTCATGGCTTACTCTTCTACAAGTTCTAACTCTGAGGTATCTACTGATTCAAACTGTTCATCATCTTGTTTGGAAAATTTTAAAATTCTTAAAGAACAAAATGAACAACTGTTAAAAGATTTAAGGACATCTAAGATAAATGCTATTACTTATAAAACAGGTTTAGAGTCTGTAGAAGCAAGACTTCTAGTTTATAAGAAAAATGAGTTTGTTTATGAAGAAGATATCAAGCTCTTAAAACATGAGATTTATTTAAAAGAAGTAGCCAGTACAGAGCTTAGGAGAAAGTTGGAACCAACTCAAAAACAAAAAGATGAATTCAGCTAACAGTAGAAAAACTTGAGAATTCATCTAAAAGCTTAAGCAAACTAATAGACTATCTGATAGTTGATAAGTGCAAAATAGGTTTAGGGTATAATGATGTTCCACCTCCCTATACAGGAAACTTTATGCCTCTAAAACCTGATTTGTCATTTTCTAGTTTAGAAGAGTTTATGAATGAGCATGTAGTTAATGAGCCTATACTTAAGAAGCCTGTAGTTGAGACTAGTGAAGCTAAGGCTAGTGCAGATAAGCCTAAGGTTGTTCAGAAGAATAATGATGCTCTAATTATTGAGGATTAGGTGTTTGATAGTAAGGAAGAAGATATACCTCAGGCTAAGATTCAAAAGAAAATAGTTAAACCTAGTTTTGCTAAAATAGAGTTTGTTAAATCTAAAGAGCAAGTAAAATATCATAGGAAAACAACTGATAAACAAAGTGATCAAAATAGGCTGAACACACATAGTCCTAGAGGAAACCAAAGAAACCGAAATTACATGATGTCTCAAAGATTAGGAAGTAATTTTGAGATGATTAACAAAGCTTGTTATGTATGTGGATGTTTTGATCACCTGCAGTATGATTGTAATAACCATCAAAGACAGTTTAATAATAAAAAGATGTTAAAACCAGTGTGGAACTATACTCAAAGGGTGAATCACTAGAATTTTTTTAGAATGACTCACCCTAGTCCTAAAAGGAACATGGTTCCAAAAGCAGTATTAATGAGGTCTAGCCTAGTATCACTTACTACTGCTAGACCAGTTAATACTACTCAACCCATAACAACAGTGAATAGTGCAAGACCAATGACAAATGTTTTTAATAAAGCACATTCAACTGTTAGAAGGCCCATTAACAGCAAAACAAAAACTAAAAACAGTAATTTTAATCAGAGGGTTAATACTCTTAAGGATATAAATGTTAATGCTGCTAGGCCAAAAGCAGTAGTTAATACTGCTAAGCCAAAAGCAGTACTTAATGCTGTTAAGGGAAACCAGGTTAATGCTGTTAAAGCCTCAACTTGTTAGGTTTGGAAACCAAAGACTAAAGTTTTAGACCATGTTTCTAAACACAACAGTGCATCAATGAAATTTAAAAGATTTGATTATATTGATGCACAAGGCAGATCCAAGTCAGTGATGGTTTGGGTCCCCAAAAGAGATTGAATTTCTTCCACATGTGCAGGGCAATCCACAAATGGATTTACATGAAAAAGGAGTGATTGACAGTGGATGCTCAAGGCACATGACATGGAACATGTCATATCTTGCTGATTTTGAAGAAATTGATGGAGGATATGTTGCCTTTGGAGGTACCCCAAAGGAGGGAAAATCACAGGTAGAGGTACAATCAAAACTGGTAATTTAGATTTTAAAAATGTGTATTTTGTAAGAGAATTACAGTTTAACCTCTTTAGTGTCTCACAAATGTGGGAAAAAAAGAATAATGTTCTCTTTAATGACACTGAATGCATTGTTTTATCTTCAAACTTTAAATTAATTAATAAAAGTCATGTTTTACTTAAAGTTCCTAGAAAGAACAATATGTATAGTGTTGATTTAAAGAATATTATTTCTAAAAGAGGTCTAACTTGTCTCTTTGCAAAAGCCACATCTGATGAATCTAAATTTTGGTATAGAAGGCTTTGACATATAAATTTCAAAACTATGAATAAACTGGTTAAGGGAAATCTTGTAAGAGGTTTACCTTTAAAACTTTTTTAAAATGATCAAACCTGTTTGCCTGTCAAAAAGGAAACAATCATAAGCTTCTGTAAGTCTAAAACAGTAAGTTCAATCAACCAACCTTTACATATGTTGCAAATGGATTTGTTTGGTCCAACATTTATAAAAAGCTTAATGAATAAGATGTATTGCCTAGTTGTCACAGATGATTACAGTAGGTTTAGTTGGGTTTTCTTTCTAGCTACTAAGGATGAGATTAGTGGTATTCTTAAGTCTTTTATAACTGGAGTAGAAAATCTAATAGATCAAAGGGTTAAGGTAATTAGGTGTGATAATGGAACTGAGTTCAAGAATAAGGAGATGAATCAGTTTTGTGAGAGAAAAGGTATTAAGAGAGAGTTTAGTGTAGCTAGAACTCCTCAACAAAATGGAGTAGATGAGAGGAAAATAGAACACTAACTGAGGCTGAGCTAGGGACCAATCTAGCTGATTCTAAGCTACCTACGCTTTTGGTTAAAGTAGTTTTAATACTGCTTGCAATGGCAAAAATACGGAAGTATTAGTAACTAAAGCCTCATAACACGCCCCTTTTATGAAACTTTTTCTTGTAAAAACCAGCTTTTAGGGTTTATGAGACCATTTGGGTGTCTTGTTACAATTCTCAATACCATAGAGATCCATTAGAAAAGTTAGATGGTAAGGCTGATGAAGGATTGCTTTGGTTGGCGTACGGGGTGGTCATAAAGTAGTACAAAACATTAGAGTTAATTGCGAACAGTAGAAACCAAAATAGGATTAAGAGAGAACCTGCGCGAGGTCCAGAGGTTAGAGTGAGTGCGCGTGGACATCTAATGATTGCAGAGCAAGTGGTCACCAAATTGCTTATATTTAGTATTTTATTAGAGTCGACAAACAAAGTCCGATGTAAAGTAGATCGAAGGCCGCGAATGATTGCGAGTTGAAGGGAAATAAGTCGCCTAGGAGCGATGTAATGTCCGGTACATGAGCAGGGAATCAATCTAATTGTAATGCAGGTACAAAAGCATGTAATGATGCTAATAAAGTTAGAATGGAGACAGTACATGGCAAAGATTGCATTTTGCTACCAATATGGTCTGCTAATCCACTATTCTCTCAAGATTCAAAGAGTTCTCCTGATGCTGGATTCAAACCATCAGGGAGGAGGAAAAGAAGGATGCTGAAGATCTAGGGAATGAATATAGTGAGGTTCTAAGTACATCAAGAGAAAGATGACAATGTTACCAGCACTAACAATATTAATACTGCTAGTGATGGAAACAGCACTAACAATGTTAATGTTGTTAGTTCAATTGTTAATGCTGCTGGCATAGAAGTTAATGTTGTTGATCTAAAAACTAGCATTGAACTTCCAAATGATCCAAATATGCCTAAATTAGAAGATATTGTTTATTCAGATGATGCTGAAGATGTTAGTGTAGAGGCTGACATGAATAATTTGAATACATTTATGCCTGCCAGTCCTATTCCAACTACAAGAATACACAAAGATCATCCAGTTGAACAAATTATTGGAGACTTGAATTCTGCACCTCAAACAAGAAGAATGACAAAGAATTTGAAAGAACATGGTTTGTTTAGTTCTGTTCAGTAAAGAACAAACCATAAAGACTTTCAAAATTGCTTGTTTGCTTGCTTTTTATCACAAGAAGAACCCAAAAAGGTAATTCATGCCTTAAGGGATCTAAGCGGGATAGAGGTTATGTAGGAAGAGCTTCTACAATTCAAGCTACAAGAAGTTTAGACCCTGGTAGATTTAGCAAATGGCAAAAGGCCCGTAGGCACTAAATGGGTTTACAGGAACAAGAAGGATGAAAGAGGCACTGTGATAAACAACAAAGCAAGATTGGTTGCTCAAGGGTATATACAAGAAGAAAGGATTAACTATGATGAAGTCTTTGTCCCTGTTGCTAGAATTGAAGCAATTAGGCTATTCTTAGCCTATGCCTCATTTAAAGACTTTGTGGTGTACCAGATGGATGTCAAGAGTGCTTTTCTTTATGGTAAGATTGAAGAGAAAGTATATTTTTATCAACCACCAGGATTTGAAGATCCAGACTTCCTTGATAGAGTATACAAAGTAGAAAAGGCACTTTATGGACTGCATTAAGCTTCTAGAGCTTGGTATGAAACCTTGTCAACTTATTTGTTTGACAATGGGTTTTAGAGAGGAAAGATAGACAAGACTTTGTTTATCAGAAGGGACAAAGGTGATATTCTGTTAGCTCAAGTGTATGTAGATGATATCATATTTGGATCTACAAAGAAGTCATTATGAACAAAGTTTGAGAAGATGATGCATAAGAAGTTTCAGATGAGTTCTATGGGTGAACTCACATTCTACTTAGGACTACAAGTAAAGCAGAAGGAAGATGGGATTTTTATCAGTCAAGACAAGTATGTTACTAATTTTTGAATAAATTTAGTTTTACTGATGTCAAGACAGCAAGAACACCTATGGAAACTCAAAAGCCTTTGATCAAGGATGAAGATGGTGAAGAAGTGGATGTTCATTTATATATATCAATGATTGGTTTATTGATGTATCTTACTTCTTCAAGACCTGATATTATGTTTGCAGTGTATGCCTGTGCAAGATACCAAGTCAACCCAAAAGTATCACATCTTCATGCTGTGAAAAGAATTTTTAGATATTTAAAAGGTCAACCTAAATTAGGCCTTTGGTATCCAAAAGATTCACCTTTTGATTTGGTAACATACACTGATAGTGATTATGCTGGAGCAAGCTTGGATAGGAAGTCTACAATAGGAGGTTGTTAATTTCTTAGGTGTAGATTGATTTCATGGCAGTGCAAAAAGCAGACTGTGGTTGCTAATTCCATAACAAAGGCTGAATATGTAGCTGCTTCAAGTTACTGTAGCCAAGTGCTTTGGATTCAAAATCAATTGCTTGATTATGGGTATACCTTTATGCATACAAAGATCTATATTGATAATGAGAGTACTATATGCATAGTTAAGAACCCTGTTTTTTATTTAAAAACAAAGCACATTGAGATTCCAATGAAAAGAAGCTAATTCAAATGATCAAGATTCATACTGACAAGAATGTTGCAGATTTGCTTACAAAAGCATTTGATGTAAGTAGATTTCAATATCTGATTGCCAGTATTATAATGCTCAATCTTTAAAGTCTTGATTAAGAAAATGGTGAGGTAAAAGAATAGAGAGAATTAGTGAGAATTAAAACAGAAAGAGAGATGTGTGATAAAAACAGACAGATTGATTTGGTGAGTAAAAGAATTGAGAGAATTTGTGAGCTAAAAAAGAGAAAGAGAGTTGAATATAGCAAAAATAGACAGAGAGAATTATGAGCTAAAAGAATTGAGAGAAATCAAAAACAAACAGAGGGAATTGTAAGCTAAAAGAATTAAGAGAAAGCAAAAACAGTTAGAGAGAATTGTGAGCTAAAAGAATTGAGAGAAAGCAAAAACAAATAGAGAGATTTTGTGAGCTAAAATGTTAATTTGATGATGGAAAAGTTAATTAGAATGGAATTAGAGTTAATGTTGGTGATTCAAAGTTAATGCTGCTAGGCATAAACTTACTGCTTCTTGGGAAAGTTAATGCTGCTAGGCATAACTTACTACTGCTGGTTATAAGTTAATGTTGCTAGGCTTAACTTACTGCTGAGTTACTACTGCTGGGTTACTTACTACTGCTAGTTTAAAGTTAATGCTGCTAGGTATAACTTACAACTGCTGGTGAACGTTAATGCTGTTGAGGGTAGTTTCATAAATACTTTGATTAAGGGTTTCATTCAATCATTTAATAGATTTCAATCTTTCATATACTCTCTAATAATAAACCCTAACTCAATTTCATCATTTATCATCAAAACCCAACACAATGACGACCCTACAATTTGCTTATACTCATAATTTAGTCGCGTTTTTGGCTAAATCCACTGAAAGTGAGGGGTTCGAACAAGTTGTTGATTTTTTGAATGCTAGTTCTATAAGATATGCTTTAACCGTTAATCCCACTATATATACTTCATGTATTGAACAATTTTAGGCCACTGTCAAGGTGAAAACGGTCAATGGGGAACAGTAGTTACAAGCCCTAGTAGATGGAAAGAAGATCATCATAACTGAAGCAACTGTAAGAAGAGATCTTCAACTGGAAGATGCTAATGGTGTTGATTGTCTGCCAAATGCTATAATTTTTGAACAACTTACACTCATGGGGTATGAAAAACTTTCACAAAAGCTTACTTTCTATAAGGCATTCTTCTCTCCCTAATGGAAATTCCTTATCCATACTATTTTGCAATGCCTAAGTGCCAAGACTACTGCATGGAATGAATTTAGTAGCACTATGGCCTCTGCAATTATCTGTTTAGCAACAAACCAAAAGTTTAAACTTTTCCAAGTAACTTTTAAAAGCATGTGTGAAGGAACTGGATAGTGCGTCAAATTCTTGATGATCCAAGATTTTTTACAGGCTTTTTGAAAAAATCAATTGGAAGGGATGACAACTCACAACAGAATTTATATTGCACCATCTCACACAAAGAAGGTTTTTGCTAATATAAAGAGGCAAGGAAAGGAATTTTCTGGTAAGAGGGAAACACCCCTGATCTCACAATGATTGTAAGCACAACAGAACAGGGGAAGGATCAGACATGCCAACTGTCCCCATCACAAACACCGCCATGATTCCACCATCAAACATCACCAACCCCAAAGGAAACTAGAGGCTTTAGGGAAACTCAAGAGAAAGGACACTGAGATTCCTCAGTCTAGTGTTCCTGTGGAGAATGTAGCAGATGAGGCTGTCTATGAGGAGAGGGATGACAGTTTGGAAAGGGCTACCACTACTGCTACTAGCTTAGATGCAAGACAGGACAAGAGTGTAACCATCTTCTAAGACCTAATCTAATGCAACACCTAATGAACCAAGTTCCATTGGAACTAGTTCAGGTGGTGGTCCCAGGTGTCAAGACACCATGGGGGATACCATTGCTCAGACTCGGTCTGAGAATGTATCTAAATTTTCTAATGATCCACTACTCACAGGAGTTAACACACCTCGAAGTGGTGAGGATAGTATGGCAACTAAGGAATTGCTGGATTTATTTTGTACAAATTGGCAACAAAGAGGTGCTTGGCCTGAAAACACAAAGTCAAATTCTTGATGTATCTAAGATTTGTGCAAGTCTTTTTGAATAATCAACTAGAAGGGATGGAAACTCACAACAGGATTTATATTGCACCCTCTCACACAAAGAAGCTTTTTGCTAACATAAGAAGGCAAGGAAAATACTTTTCTGGTAGAGTAACACCATTATTTCCAACAATGGTGGTTCAAGCTCAAGAAGAAATGGGTCAAGGTTCAGCAATGCCAACTAATCCCCATCACACACCCATCATTACTCAACCATCATCATCACAACCCCAAAGGAAATAAAAATCAAGAAGGCCTAAGGAGAAGGATACTGAGATTCCTCAGTCTAGTGTTCCTAGTGATCCTACAAATATAGCAGATGAGGCTGTCAATGAGGAGCCTAGTATGCAACTTAAGGAATTGATGGATTTTTGTACCAAATTGCAACAAAGAGTGCTTGACCTAGAGAACATAAAGACTGCTCAAGCTCAGGAGATTACAAGTTTAAAGAAGAGAGTCAAGAAGTTAGAGAAGAAAGGAGGGTCAAGAACTCATAAGCTCAAAAGATTATACGAGGTTGGTAGATATGCAAGAGTAGTTTCCTCTGAAGAAACTAGTTTGGGTGATCAGGAGGATGCATCTAAACAGGGGAGGAAAATTCATAATATTGATGCTGATGAAGACATCACCCTGGAGAATGTTCATGATGCTGAAATGTTTGATGTAAATGACTTAGATGGTGATGAGGTGGTTGCTGAAAGTAAAGTTACTGATAAAGCTAGTGAGAAGAGAAATGTTGTTAAGGAAGCAGTTGTTGTAACTCATGTTGTTACAATTCCAGTTAGTGCTGCTACAATAACTAATGTTGAACTTACTTTGGCTCAAACACTGGCAGAGTTAAAGAGTACAAGACCCAAGACAAAAGGGGTTGTTATGCAAGAGCCAAGTAAATCAACTCCAACAATATCTTTACAACTACCATCACAGGTTAAGGGTCAAGGTTCAAAGGATAAGGGTAAAGGAAAGATAATAGAACCAGAGAAGCCTTTGAAGAAGAAATATTAGATTAAGTTTGATGAAGAATAAGCTTTAAGGCTACAAGAAAAGTTTGATGAAGAATATAGGCTTGCAAGGGAGAAAGGTCAACAAGTAGAAGAAGCCAACATTGCTTGCGATGACATTCAAGCAAAGATAGATGCTGACTATCAACTGGCTAAAAGATTGCAGGCACAAGAACAATAGGAGTTGACAATTGAAGAGAAGTTTACTTTGTTTGTACAACTCTTGGAGAAAAGAAAGAAGCACTTTGCTGCTAAGAGAGCAGAATAAAAGAGAGATAGACCGCCTATAAAAGCTCAACAAAGGAGTATTATATGTACTTACCTAAAGAATATGGCAGGATGGAAGCCCAAAGACTTAAAGAACAAGTCCTTTGCTAACATTCAAGAATTATTTGACAAAGCTATGAAAAGGGTAAACACATTTGTAGATATGGACACAGATTTGGTTGAAAGTAGTGAAGTAAAAGCAAAAGGCAGTGAGATAAGAGAAGAAAGCAGTTCAAAAAGAGCAGGAGATGAACTAGAACAAGAGAATGCAAAGAAGCAGAAGATGGATGATGATCAGGAAGCAGCTAAAATGAAAGAGCTCATAAAAATTATTCATGATGAAGAGGAAGTAGCAGTTGATGCTATACCTTTAGCTACTGAACCTCTAAGTATTGTTGATTGGAAGATTGTTATAAGAGCTGATGGAAGTTTAAGGAGGTACTCAACCTTTATTCAGATGCTTAGAAGCTTTGATAGGGAAGATTTAGAAACTCTATGGAAATTGGTTAAAGCTAAGCATGGGTATACAAGGCCAGAGGAGGGCTATGAAAGAGTGCTATGAGGTGATCTAAAGACTATGTTTGAACATCATGTAGAAGATGCAGTGTGGAGGAATCTACGAGAAAGCAAAGTGTTAGTTTGGAAGCTATTTGATTCCTGTGGAGTACACTTTGTGAGGTTTCAAAATCTGAATGTCTTTATGTTGGTAGAGAAGACATATCCCCTTACACCTGCTACAATTACAGATATGCTGAATAAGAAGCTATAAGCTGATCATTTTAATGAAATGTGTTATCAGCTTCTTAAGCTCATCATAAAGCAACTCAAGAATCAATGAAGTGTTTAGAAGCATCCTCCTGGTGATTGATGAAGCTTTTAATGAAGAAACTTGATGATTTTAAAGATAAATATCAAGTTTAAGAGAGGATTGTTGGGATTAAAAGACTTCTTGATGATCTTGAAGTTACTGCTGCTAAGGTATTAGTTACTGTTGCTAAGCATAAATTAGTGTTGTTAGTAATCTTAATGAAAAATATGCTAAGTAGTTAGTACTGCTAGTTGCTACTGCTAGTGTAAGTTACTACTGCTAGTGTATATTACTACTGCTAGTTACTACTGCTAGTAATGTTAGTATTACTAGAGTAAAGTTAGTACTACTAGTGTAACTTTGTACTGCTAGTGAAGATTGAAGAAAACTTTCTAAGTAGTTAATGCTGCTTGTACACAGTTAGTGTTGCTAGTACAAAAGTTACTACTATTGGTGTTGAAAGTTAATGCTGCTGGTATAAAAGTTACAACTGCTAAAAGATTACAACTGCTGAAAGGATAAAGACTGCTCAAAGAAGATAAAGATTGCTTAAAGATCAAGGTTACTTAGTTGATAAAGATTATTATTTATAGAATATATCTTTAAGAATATTCTAAGTTTTTGTAATATATTGTAAATCAACTAGGACTCCTTGGTGTATAAAAGGAGGCCTTAGGGTATAGATTTCTATGTATCAAAGTACCAAAAACGAGTCATAGAGTTGTTCATAGCTTCAGGTTTTGTAACCCTAATACTAGGAGAGTATTCGTATTATTTGTAATAATAATATTGGAGCTTTTATTGTTGAATTATATTGTCCTTGTGTTACTGTTTCATTGAAGAATTCCTCTTATATTAAAGATTAGATTTCGCATAATCTTTAGTATTATCAAACAAAGTTTCTATCATAAGTTGTGTAGGATTTATCTTGTATAACTAAACCTTACACAAGCTAAGGAATTCAAGATCCATTGAAGTGGGATCAACAAGATCTTTACACAATCATTCTTCAAGAAACAACTTCTCCTAATCTAATTTGCTTAATGTCTAAAGCTTCATCGTCTCAAGAACGGTTATGGCATCAACGTCTGTTTGTCTTTTAAACTTTGATACCATCAACTTACTTTCAAAGAATAATAATGTGACTAGCCTTCCAAAAGTGAAATTCGTCAAAGATCATCTTTGTTCTTTGTGTGAGTTAGAGAAAGCTAAACCTAGTTCTTTCAAGACTAAAACTACCCCAAGATCAAAAGGACAGTTACACCTTCTACACATGGACTTATGTGGTCCCATGTTGGTAGAAAGTATAAATGGAAAGAAATATATTCTTATGATTTTCGATGAATACTCCAGATACACATGGGCTCATTTCTTGTGGTCTAAGGATGAAACGTCGGAGGTTCTTATCAACTTTCTCAGAATGATTCAAAGAGGTCTTCAAACTTAAGTTAGAGAAGTTAGAATACATAATTTTTAAACAAGACTCTGCAAACCTATTTTCAAGAAGAAGGCATTGAGCACCAAACGTCAATTGCTCGAACACTTAAACAGAACGGCGTTGTCAAAAGACAGAACCATACTTTGGTTGAGACCGCCTGAACAATGCTTTTTGCTTCGAAACTACCACTATTCTTCTAGGCTGAAGTAATTGCAACTTCATGTTATACCCAAGATTGTTCCCTCGTAATCCCTTGACATGAAAAGACACCATACCACATATTCAACGAAAGAAAACCTACTGTTAAAATTTTTTCACATATTTGGCTCCTTATGCTACATTGTCAAAGATGGTGAGAATCTCAACAAGATGAAAGAAAAAGGTGATGCATGTATTTTTGTGGGGTACTGTTATATGTCATATTTGCATAGTAGTAATCATACAAAAGTGAAAGAATAGAGGAAAAGAGCTAAAGGGTATTTTTCATCATTTTCAAAATTTTCATTCCAAAAGGGAAAATAGAAATAGATAGGAGAAGTGAGTTTACAAAATGTAAAGACTTGTATAAATAACCCTCCTAGATTGGTATTTATACTTATTGTTGTTCCTATTCTATTTTCCTAACTTTAGTCAAACCTTGGTCAACTTTACTTAACTTTGACCAAAATAGACTTTATTACATTATAATTACTAATAAAACTATAAAACTAAACAAAACTATACAAAGACTAATTCATCTAATAATAAACACTTTTCTTAAACCTAACAATCTCCCCCCTAAGGGTTGATTATTATAGACGCTTCATCGTCGGCAGAATTGGTCTTCCATTCATAAAATATCTTCTCATTTGCTGTCGGTTACCAAAATATCTCTTCGCCCTGTTTCTCCCCCTTCAGGAGGATCAACATCCTTATGATGTTCATCGTGACATGCAAAAAGTTATGGCTTTTCAAACTTTGATTTCAAAATTTCCCATAATTCTAGATCAGCTGCTTGATCTTGAGGTTTTGAATTCATATTCAAATATAACAGTTGTTGAAGATCAGCAGTTGATTTTTTAGCAGTTGAAGAACTTGTTGTAGGGTACAAATTAATAGCGGTGTTCTGCATATGTTTTTGAAATTGTTCTTCAATCATTTTTGGTCCATTAGTGGCAAATTCTTTAGAGATCATATCTGGTACATTTATAGGATTAATTTCACGATCCTTGTTAACTGCAAGATTAACCAGATGTGGCATCTCTTCTTTGATCATCTCATTAGTCTTTGCAAACGTCATCTCAGACACAACATTATTGCAATGATCAAGAACTTCTTGAATCTTTTCCATAAAAAAACTCATAAGTCACAAATTTAGTTTTAATTTAGTGACGAATATGACCTCGTCGCCTGATCATGCTAGCAATGCCTCCTGGAAGAATCTTGGTCTTGTTGGAAGTAAATCCTTTCTTGCTTTTGGTCAAGGATGTAGTAGCAGTTGTTGGTGATACAGTTGTAGTTAATTCCTCTGAAATAGTTTTATCCGAAGATAAGTCTTTCCTAGGTGATCTAATTGGTGTGGGAATTGGTGTCTGCGTCTGCTCATTCCTAGTCTCCATACTACCCGTTGCATAAGTTTCGACCAATGTATGATCAGTATGATCATCATTGTCGTTCTCCTTAGCAGCATCATCTATTTTTCCAACATCATCATCTTTCACTTCTTCTTCATTTGTTGCATCATCTTTTTTTAGTAACATCATCCTTAGTAACAACTTTCGGGATTTCCTTATGACTGTTGGGCTCTATCCTAGTACCAAAATCATCAACATCATCATCATTTAGCATAGAATTAGCAAACTCACTCACATATGATTCTTCATCTTCTTCACCTTCAACCATCTTTTCAATCTCCTCCTCGGCCAACTTTTCTTTTACTTTAGCAACATTTTCTTGTGCTTTAGCGGCTAACGTAGTTTTATGTAAAGTGAGACTTAAAAGTGTTGCCTCAGCAATATCATCTGTTACTCTGTCATCACTAGGAGGTGGAATTAAAGGTGTGCTTTGCTTCTTTTGTCTGGTGGTTACTTTTAGTGATTTTCTTAGTGAACTGGTTTTTCTAGCACTTTGCTTCCTCTTCTTCCCCTGAGGACTAGCAGTAGTAAGGGTAGGTGTCCTATGGGCTCTAGGTGTAGTCTTATGTGTTCCTTGGGTAGAAACAACCAGTTGTGGTTGATTCATTGGAACGTCTAACCTGATAAACACTATCTCATACTCCTTATAGTCATCAGTAGCACAAATTTTAGCAGTTAAGAATGCATCCGTAATTCGCATCCCTCGAAATAGCACATTCCATGTAGAATAAACGCTTACCAACAGAGTATCATCCTTGATAGAGTGATAATCCTCGTCATGTCTTTGAGGAATAGATGGATACTTCTCCATTAAATTAGCAATTATAAGCTGGATAAATCGAGGGTACTGAATAACATTTTTATTCTGGAATACATTATTCATGAAATCCCACCAAAGAAGAGCAGCATAATCAATATTTGTATGATTAACCACAGTATGAAATAACTGAAGAATGTTAATTTTTATTAGATCATGCCCAGATGTTCTTGTAGTCAAGCAGCAGTTGAACACTTTGAACATTGTCTGCCATGGTTGAGCAAGAAACTTCATGTAGAAAGCACTTACTTTGTCAACTACACCTTGATAACTAACCGTCTGCATAAAAGATTCAATAGTTCTTATTGTTACTGATGTAATGAATGGATTGTCTAGAGTTTCCACTGGCAGCTTAAGAGTGTCGTGAAACATATCCAATGTGTAAGTAATATCTTGATAATCTAGCTTGAATCTGATGGTATCCTTGGTGTCAGGTACTTTGTGAACTATTTTCCAAAATTGTTGTAAGTGCACAGCTGAAACATCGGCAGTAGCAGTCAATGCATAACTCAATAGATGATCAAGTAAAATTTGTCCAACAATTTTGCATTCCGGTGAGCATGGAATACTCTGAAGCACAGCATAATTGTTGCATCTTCTAATGCCTTGGAATTTGGGGACAAGTTGAGCAGCTGGAATGATTTGTGGAGCCATGTGGAAAATTGTATGATGACATGAAGTGATTAGTAAAATGAGATAAATTTTATGTAATACACATTTATATAACATTTTTGTCTCTTTCCAATCTGTCTGTTTTTATATGCTTTGGCAATTCTTTTTGAGCATATTCTGATCATTTTCTTTCTCATGTGCCAATTTTTGCTTTTTCGGGCACATGCCATACGCTTTATTCGTCTTTTTCTTTTGATCTTATTTTGTATGCTCTGGCATTTCTTTTTCGAGCATACTTTGATTTGATTTTTCACGTATGGATTTCATCTCTCTTTCTATATTGAATTTCCTCGCCAAACAGCATTTGTGAAATGATACTCTTTTAAGAATAATAAAGATATACTTTGATTTTGAAAAAAAATATATTAACAACACGATTTGTTTTGTTGATTTTTCAAAAAAAAAATTGGTATTGCAAATACTTTAGGTAAAGTATTTATAATGATTTTTGTGTTTTTATATAATGAAAAAGAAAATCAAGAAAATAAAATATTTTTGTATTTTTTGTATTTTATATATTCACAAAATAAGCAATAAACTTCACGAGGAAAGTTCTTCAAACACTAGTCTTCAAACGTACACAATAATCGTATCACAACCTCTCCGGCAGTGGCGCCAAAAATTGATTCTTAAAATAACACCTTTACTATATATATAAATATAAATATAAATATATATAATATAAGAATTAACAAAGTATCAATGGTAAGAATTTCGTGAGGCTTTTTAAAAGATAATCGCTTTTGACCAAAGCAAAAATCCTAAAAAAAACTTCCCGGGTCGTGTCCCGACGAGGTGTTTGTTAAAAAATGCTTGAATATCACAAATTGGATTTGGTTTTCTATTTCTACTAATAATATGCTAAAATAAACAAAGGCAAACTAAAACGGAAGCAATTAAAGCTAAATCACTAAAACGATAACGGGAATCCTAAAAAAAACGTGACTTAAAACCTAAATTATTAAAATTTAATCCTAAATTGATTTTTTAATTTTTTTTATAAACCCTAAATGACTGAAATGCAAGAACAAATAAAAGAAACCATAAAACGTAAGCAATTAAGGTGAAAAAACGAAGGAAAACGATAACGGGACCAAATCCCGTTCTTTAAAAAACCAAATTCTACAAATTTAGCCCTACGACAGCAAAATTAATTTTTAACAATCCTAAATGATAAAAGAAAATTTTAAAAAAAAGAATTATATTTTTTTGACTTTTATATTTTTTATTATGAATTAAAAACGGATTTAATCTAAAAAATTAATATAAAATACTAAACTAATTTGGAAAATTCTGAAAAGATTTTAAAAAATACTTTGCACTATGCTAAACCTAAGAAAAATAAGCTGGGTTCAACAGCTTATTGAAATAAGCTGGAAATAAGCAGAAAAGGGCTTATAACTAAAATAGGCTGAAAAGTGGTTAAATATTTAAATGGTGCAAGTTAAAACGGAAAAGACCTAAGGGCACGTTTGGTGGTGTGTGGTGTGTTAAAATACTTGGTTGAGGTTGTGGAGGTCACGGGTTCAAGCCTTGCTCACCCATGACTTCCCAATTTCCTAAGTATTTTTATTTTGCAAAAAAATTTAAACAACTTTTTAGATAAGCTAAAAATAAGGACTTTTTGTAAAAGCAACTTTTCTAAAAAGCACAAATAAGCACAGAAATAAGCTAAAAAGGTGACAGAATACCTAAAAGAACTAAAAAGGCTTAAGACCTAAACTGTTGGGCTTTTTAAGGCTAAATAAGCTAAGGAAAAGCAAATAAGCTAACAACAAACAATAAGCTATACCTAATAAGTACTTATGAACAAAATTAAGCAAAGAAAAATAAGCTAAACTAAGCTTAAAGGACAGAATTTCCTAAGAGGCTTTTAAAATTAGATTCTAAACCACAAATGCTCATGAGCTTAAATAAGCTCTAATCCTAAGTCAAATAAGCTACAAGGGCTTAAAATTAACCTATTAATCATAAGCTTGAATAAGCTCTGTCCTAAACTAACTAAGCTAAAAGCACTTAAAAGCTAACCTAATAAGCAGAATGAAACATTAGATACGTAAATCCAATAAGCTATAAGCTCAGATAAGAAAATAAGCTATTTGGCCAAAACTGGTGACCAAACAGCCTAAGGGGCCACTTTCTAGCTTATTTTTAAGCTAGAAAATAGATCCTTATGGCTTAGTGGCTTATACCACTAAAAAGCTTATGCAATAAGCTACACTAATCCACAAAGAAAAAACATTTTGAAATTCATTTAAGCCATTAAAAATCTTGATGAAAAAGTCAGTTTACACTAAGTTCTACTTTTTTTTGGTTTTTTCAGTTTTTTAAGGACTAAAGTGCAGGCCTAAGTTCAGCTTATCTAATAAGCCCTAAACTACAAAGTAAGCTAAAACATACCAACTTTACCTTAAAATCTACTTGTGCACCAATTTTCAGAAGCTGAATCCTACTTTTACGTATCTAAATTTAAGATTAAAATGACTGATTAAGCTTTAAAAATTTATGCAAATGCTTTGACAGTTTTAAGCTTAAAATCACAAGACACGTGCACACCTAACCTAAAGCTATTCTACTGCATTGTGAATCAAAAATAAGCATGCTAACAACTCCTAAATGCCCTTAATCAAAATCTAAACAATTAAGCTAAACTATAAAGCTTAAAACCTACAGATTCAAACCATGATTGCTAAACACCTTATGAATGAATTTTACACTTTGAAGACTTTCCTAAACTGGCTTATAAGATTAATTTAAGCTTTCCAAAATGTCAAAAGTCACCAAGCAGTATTAACTCTTGTTAATACTACTAGTGCCAAACACCCCTTAAGAAAGTGAAAATCCATTTTGAGCTTATACAACACAGTTTAAACCTTTGATTTTTGAAAACAGATGATGAACTAAGTTTAACTAAGACTAATAAGCAAATTTAAACAGATAATAAGCACTTTAGATAAGCTAATGAAATAAGAAGTATTTTAAGCTAAAATATGGCAGATTTTGAAATACTTGAACAAATGAAACAAAGACTATAAAGTAAGCAAGTTAAGCACTAAATGACATTAATAAGCAAATAATAAGCAGAGATAAGCAGTATAAGCAATGCTACAGTAAAATGCTAAAAATGAAAATGAAGGCTTACTTGATCCTTTACATAAAACAAGGATAGAAATGCTCTTAAGGAGCTTATCTACAAAAGCTCCAGCTTATCTTGTGATAAGCTGGTAAGTCCATAAGCCCATCCATTTTTGGCTTATCATCCAACAAAGTAAGCTGTGGTATTTTTTAGGAAACTTTTTTATGTACTTTCTTAATGGCCTAACAGTTTTTTTATTGCTTTATGAGAACAGGTTAAACAAGAGCTTATGAGAACATTTTCAAAACATAAAGTGCATAAAAGAGAAAAACAGGTTCATTAAACTCTAAAAACATTACAAGGCTTTGAAAAGGAAATGACAATAAGCTAAAAAGTAGACTACAATAAGATGTAAAATTAACTAGATGCCACTAAAGGGCTTACAAAGACCCTATTTATAGAAGAAGTCTAGGTCTTGGGTCTCCACATATGTGCTTCTTCTGTGAGTGTAAACTGAGGTGTGTTTGTTGAGTGAGTGAGTCATAAATCAATCTTAGCCCTTCATTTTGAGTGTTCACCAAGTAGTATCATCTCAACCTTCTATTTTTGTCTTCTACCTTAGACGAATGGGAAAGCTTAGGATCGCCAAGGTGGCATTTGGAGTTTTATGGTGTGGGTTTTGATGGGATGGTGACATATTTGTTTTGGGGAGCAGGGTAACAGGTTTTTGGGGTGTGGGGTAGAACACGCAGTGGGTGTGAAGGGGATGTACAGTGTTGGCGGGAAAACTGTTTTAACTTTGAAGTTTTGGAGATTGGCAGGAATGGCCCTTCATCTTGTATAAGCATATTGCACAGCTAGTCCTTATGGTGTAGATGTTTGGGGATTTAACAACTTCAGTCCCTGAAGTTGTATTGTTGTGTTACAACCACAGTCCTTGTGGTGAAATAAGTTTGTGGGTTGGCAGAAATGGCCCCTCAGGTTGTATAAGGTTATAAGGTTGGGCTTTTTGCTTTGTATAAATAGCTTAATGGGTTGACCCGGCCCATTAGATGGGTGCGGGTGGGCCCATTAAGTATTTCTTCGTTTACGGCTTCGTCTTTGACTTTTGGCTTTGTCGGTGTTGACTTTGATTTTGACTTTTGCTGACTTTGACTTGACTTTTCACGACCTTTCCATTCCCGTGCTCGGTTTTGTCCGTTTTGGCTTAATTTTGTCCTTTAGTGAATATCCGTTACCTGCACAATCATAAATCACAAAACACACAAATATAATGTATTTTTGGTATATTTTGGTCATTTTAGGCACGTTTTTATAGGCGAAAGGTATGTGTAATTAAGCACATACCATGCTCAGAGCTCAAAGGTTGAAGGTAGGGGAAAAGACAGCCGTGAAGATGAGAAAGAAAAATCAACAGATGTGGATTATGTGACAGGGAATCCTCTTTCAAATGACATCCTAATGTATGCGGTGTCTGTCTATGCTCCTTATACAGCGTTACAATCATATGAATATCGTGTCAAGATAATCCCTGGAAGAACAAAGAAAGGAAAAGGTACTCTCTTCACTTATTCCGAATTCTAATAAATAGGCAGCCTTTAGCTTTATGCATTGTTGAAGCATTGGATTATTGCAGTACCGAAGGTCGCCCACTATTTTAAAACCATCAGAGCATGCATTAGCTAATAACAAATTAAACTAGGAAAGTAATAAATTTAGCATATCAATTCTTGTCAGCATGAAGAAACTACATAGATCTCAACACCATATATCTAAGGCAGAAAAGTAATTAAGTGAATGAGAATGGGATTAACAAAGTGGGAATCCAGGAACCTGATATATAACCAGACAACATAAGACCATGAGAAAAAGTAGTTTGAGAAAAAAAGAACACCGTTCAAAATGTGTCAAGGGATAAAGTCATAATCGCTTAAGTAATTAACATGTTAAAATTCATATGTAATCTAATTGTTTTATGACCGTTGAACATTATAAAGAACATTTATACCTTAGTGACGTTAACAAAAGCATCCAAGTCAGGAGTTGGTTTCCCATTAACCTCCATTGTAAATAATATAAACCAGATCTATGCATAGGACTCCCGTGAGACTATCTGCAAGTTTCACAAGGCAGTTAATTTTGTGTTGAAATACATTCTATGTTTTAGATCAATGTAAGTAGCACATTGACCCTAAGTCAGTAAGGTTAAAAATATCGTAATTATGTTTTCTCTTGACATTTGTTCAATTATGTATTATTATGATGCTGTTTATAATCACTTTATAAAGAATTTTTATACCCGGCCATCGGGCGGGTTTTGCAACTGGCGCACACACACACACATATACACACACACACACACACACACACACACACACACACACACACACACACACATATATATA